>WJEZ01002990.1:0-11884 GCA_009869925.1 Thalassaphorura encarpata
CGGCCGAACATACGATTACTCTGGATGTTGGATCAATGGATGATTTGATGAAACTTTTGACTGGATTGAGTAGCCTTAATGGTGGAAATCCTCTGGGAGCCTTAGAAGGGTTGGGTGGAAATGCATTAGAAGGTTTGGGAGGGTTAGCAGGGAACTCATTAGGCGGGTTAGGCGGGAACCCATTGGGCGGATTGGGCGGGAACCCATTGGGCGGATTGGGCGGGAAGCCATTGAGTGGATTAGGAGGAAACCCATTAGGCGAATTGGGCGGTTTGGGTGGAGGACTTAGAAATCTTGGCGGAAATGGCGGGTTTTCTCCCAATAATCTTGCTAACAATCTTGGGAATTTGGGTGGAGGTGGGCACAATGGTCTAGACCTCTTTGGCGGGAATACAGGAAGCGGTGGTGGTGGAAGTTCAGGAGGAGGTAAGTCTAGCTGTAAATTTTTAGCCCGTTACGTATGACTATAATTGACCTTTGACCTCAGATTACCACAAAGTTGCCTTGGATGATACAAACATGTACAGGCAGAAGCATGGCGTTCCAGCATTGCAATTGGATGAACAGGTAAATTAAATTTAACTTTTTTAAATTCCTATTGATTAATCACGATATTTTTACTAGCTGAACAGAGATTGCGAAGCGTATGCTCAGCAATTGGCCCGAATGAATAAGATGGAGCATAGCAAAGCGCAAGGCTATGGAGAAAATTTGTTTGCAATGAGTGGAGCAATCCTGGACCCCGTGGAAGTGGCTCACAAAGCAGTCAAGGCCTGGTATGATGAAGTAAACCAATACAATTGGAATGACCCTAAATTCACATCTGGCACTGGACATTTCACTGCCCTAGTTTGGAAAGATACGAAGAAAATGGGGATTGGATTGGCTGTCAATCATCAGACCAAGAGCACCTACGTAGTCTCTAGATATGTTCCGCCGGGAAATTGGCGTGGGGCATTTGCACAAAATGTTTTTCCCCCTCGTGGACGCTAAGTCGCCTTAATAGATTAAGCATGAGGAATATTAATAATTAGTTAGACTCTTTTCATCATAATTTTCAAAGGTATCTAACGCACTTCTACCGCTACCAGTATTCATGTAATTTAAATGTAAATTATCAATTAATATTAAGATAGTACTTCACTTCAGCTTTAGTACTGCCTAATCGGGCTAATACGGGTTTCAATGTAGATAGTTTTTAGTACGTATTTCTTTTGTTATAAAAATATGTGTTTTACAATATACAATATACAAACGCTCATATTAATAAAATATTTAAAAATCAAATGAAGCCGAAGTGCGTCTTTATTATTACTATATTAAATTTGACTTGAAAGTACAATTAAAAATAAAAACTTGCAATAGAAACTGACATTTTCTGCCATTTTGCATTTGCATCAAAAAACGTCAAACTCAAGAACTTGCTTTATGATGGTACTTTAAAAAATTAATAGAATGTTCATCAGCCAATGTCCACACATAAGTTTACTTTTAATTTCGAAAGGATTTTGGAAAAAAAGAAAGTGACTAATTAGTGTAAATTAGACACAAGTAATAATTTGTTGCCCTAATCTGAGCGAGCTTCTGTTTTTATTTCCATCTGTCATCTCATCCCTAATCATTAATGGGAGTCTCAGCCAGGGCGTTGTGCTTTTAATGATCGAGACAGACATACATACGGCGATACGGCCAGAAAATCATTCGATTTAAGACAACGCTTAAGAAATCAGAGTAATTTACACTAATTGAAAGAAATTCTAAGTCGACATCCGCTCATGCGAGACTCAATCAAGCCAACTAAAATTATTTCTCGCTGTGCTTTATCAATTATCTCGGACAGAAAATTATACCTAACTTGTCCTGCATTTCCGTCAATCGGGTTAAATTTTTATTGTTGATGAATGAAATTAAATTCGCATGCAGTAGTTCATTCATTCATAAATTGGCTATAAATATCTGAGATGTAAAGTCTTAGCCTCACAGATTAGGAGAAGAAGCGTTTCAGGATAGCGAACAAATTTTTAGCCTGCATTGATTGTCCAAAACAAATTTAACAATGAAGGTTGCAACTTGTATTTCTGTGATTATGGCCATTTGCCTTGTTGGTTCAATCACGGGTAAGAATGTTTTGAAATTATGAATATCTGATTTCAAAATTTTCTAGAAATTTTTAATGATTAATTTTTTTATTTAAAAAATTCAGCTGATAACGAAGATCGAGAAACACAGTGGATTGACTGACACAGTTGGTGGAGCAGCTGAAGGGGCCCTTAACACGGCCTTGGGTTTGACTAAGCTACCCTTAGGCCTCCTTCAAGGCCTTGGCCTTGGACGAAAGAAGCGTCAAGGCGGCGGTGGCCTTCTGGGTGGACTTCTTGGAGGTCTTATTAAGAAACGTTCTGCTGGGATGACTGATGAAGACATGGAGGAATTAAGAAAGAAACGACAAGGACTTTTGGGTGGACTTCTTGGCCCTCTTTTGAAACGTGAAGATGATTTGGAGGAACGAAGAAAACGCCAAGGACTCTTGGGTGGTCTCCTTGGAGGTCTTATCAAGGATGAAGATGAAGATATGGACATGCGTAAGAAACGTGGTCTCCTTGGTAATATTCTTGGAGGAAAACGGTCAGTTTCGGACAATGATGAAGATGAAGATCTGGACATGCGCAAGAAACGTGGTCTCCTTGGTAATATTCTTGGAGGAAAACGTTCAGTCTCAGACAACGATGAAGATGAAGATTTGGAAATGCGTAAGAAACGTGGAATTCTTGGAGGTCTTCTCAGGCGTTAAGCATTCAGTCTCAGAAGAACGTAATGCAAATTAATAATATTACTTTAAGTTATGCCCAGTTAATTTATAATACGGGATTTTGTTTACTTGAATTGAATTTGATTTGGAAAAATGTTTTGCAGAAAAGAGAATGAATTTGTTGAGATAATTTAGTGTTAGCTAGCTTGAAATATATGAGCCTTGCATTGTACATTTTTTTCTCTACTAGTTTAGATTGAAATTAACATTAAAACATTTCTTTTCAGAGTTTTGTTCATTTTATTTTATTTTTTGGCATTATTTTGACGCATTGCATCTAGTATATTCAATTCTCTTCCTACTACGGAATTTGAAAACAGGCGATAATTGGTTCATTAATTTCTGATTAATTTAAAATCATAAATTAAACCAACTTCCTTTTCATGGTATTTAAATTACACAAACCGAAGCCTGATAAAAATATTTCATTAATTATCGGACAAGGAAATCCGCCCTCCTAATGAGACCTGCCGTTTCGCTCTTAAAATTAAACTTTAAAAACAAATTGATTAAATTTTCCACGATGCGAAGACATAAATTAGTATGCCTTTCTATTATAATCTTTTCAATCTACTGATTCAAATGGCAACTAATTCTTTTGTTTACGCCTTAATTAAAAGGTCCAATTAAGAGTTGAATATAAATATGAGGGCGTCAAATTATCACAACGTTTAATACGTTCGGACCTTACAAAAAATAAATTAGAATTAAACCATTAATTTTTATAATCTCTCAAAATGAATTTTTACATTCTGATCGCTTTGATCTTGAGCGTTTCGTTTATTGGTCATGGTTCAGGTAAGAAGTATTCATTGAAAATATTAAATTGAAAAAAAATGTCATATAGTATTAAAGTTTACAAAAAATGTTAATTTCTAGGAAATGAAGAGCCAGATCGTCGAGATGTTCGACAATTAGATCAACTATTGGGAACAGTCAATGAGTTAGCCAAAACTGGTCTCTCCGTTCCACTCGGATTACTTGGAAAACTTGGGTTGAGAAAACGACGTGGCCTTGATACATTATTGAACAGTTTGGATATGGAAGACCGAAAGAAACGTCAAGGGCTTCTTAGCGGACTCCTGGGCCCTATCCTTGGTCAAAATGGCTTACTCGGGAAAAGATCAGAAAATTCTGATTCAGATTTCGACCTGGAGACTCGAAAGAAACGTCAAGGACTCTTGAGTGGTCTTCTTGGCCCTATTCTTGGTCAAAATGGCTTGCTTGGAAAAAGATCGGAAGATTCCGAATCAGATTTTGATTCCGAGGCAAGAAAGAAACGCCAAGGTCTTCTGAGTGGTCTTCTTGGTCCTATCCTTGGTCAAAACGGCTTACTGGGGAAACGTGACGATGATTTGGACATGGAAGAAGTTCGGAGACGTAAGCGCGATAATTGAGATCGGAATTCTTATTTTTTATCTAGTTTTGTAGTTTAGCAGGATTCTGATTTAATTTATTTACTCAAAACTTACCTTTTCATGTATGCAATGAAATAAAGCACTAAGCTAATTGCTCTTGGGTTAATTTATTTCCATATTAATTCCTATTCAATAGTAATTTGTTTAAAACTAGTCAGAGTGCATTGGCCACCCAGCCTTTGCCCAAATGTAAAGGCGTGACAACAGTTGCCCAAATTTTGCATTATTTCCAATAATTCCATCCTGAAATTATTATCCATGGTTATATAAATCAGAAAGTTAACAGATGAATTAATAAGGACAGGAATTTTTGGTACTATGATTTCAGTATAATACATGGATAGAGCGAAACTAATTAAATTAAGTATGTAGAAAACACACACGATTGTCAATAGCATTTTGGTGAGATTGAGGTCAACTGGTGAATTCGGTGGAGTAGTCGATATTGTCCCATCTGCGGCTATTGTGATCATTCCTCGACGAGCTACGCTCATTCTCATCAACTAAAAATAATGAAAATAAATACATATAAAAACAACGAATAAGCGAAACTAATTAAATTAAGCATGTAGAAAACACACACGATTGTCAATAGCATTTTGGTGAGATTGAGGTCAATTGGTGAATCTGGCGGAGTAGTCGATATTGTCCCATCTGCGGCTATTGTGATCATTCCTCGACGAGCTACGCTCATTCTCATCAACTAAAAATAATGAAAATAAATACATATAAAAACAACGAATAATTTAATGTTACACTTTTCCACTCACCTCTCTGAAAATGAGAAAAAGTATTCCTCCAACTATGAAGAAAGGAATCGCATATATGACAATCGTCCAGAGCCAAAGGTCAAAAAAGGTCAACTTCTGCTTTCCTTGCACCCATCGAGGTAGATTCAAGATAATGGAGAACGTTAGAATAATCCCAAGCTTCCAAATTACTCCTGTTCCACTCAAATTCATCGTCGATTCACGTTGACGAATGACCAAATAGCGTTCAATGATAAGAAACACCGTAGTGTAAACGGAGCCAGTGTAGACTAAAAAATAATTAAAATCGAATCCTTAGTATTTAGGCAATTGGCAATTAGTTGTAAATTTTTGTGACTTACCGGTTCGGAACAAAGGGTCCAAAATTGCAGTGTAGATCCACATAAAATTTTGACAGGCGTAGGACACAATGGACAAGAGAAATGCAATTAAAACCAGGGCGTCAAAAAATGTTAACCCAAACAGAATGAAATATGCCGGAGATGACGATTTTATTTTCTTTCTCAAAAGAACCACTCCACTTAATACATTTCCTAAAAGTCCAAAAATGCAAAGGACAATCAAGGAAACTCTACCAATTCCAGATAATTCTTCAAAATCCATAGCAAAATTAAGGTCGATCCCTCAAATAGTTTTTAATATTTCTTGAATGCTAAACTTAAAATTTCTATCCCCTTTCTTTGACTTCCTAATGAAAGGCAAGACAAGACAAAGGCAAAGTGACTTTCCTCAATTAAATTTGGCATATCTCTCCTAATTAGACTCAATTAGCAAAGCTGCCTTCGCCTGGTTCGTAATTCTCGAGCTGAACCTGCTACAGAAATAATTCAGACGTAATGATGTATGAGTTTTTGATGTTTTTAATGATATTACACGAGTATTGAATAATTTAACTAATTGTTGAAAACTGGGGTAAAATAATACATGATGGCATTAGAATTCCAGCCACAGTTTACATCAAGTGTCTTCTTCTAGCACATGGGCCAACTGAGGCAGTTTTGTCAAGAAAATCATAATAGTAAAGATTATTTGCATTTGGATCATTTGGTTCCAATTGATATGCCATCTCCATTACAATCCTTGTCATCGTATAAACGAACGCATTTTCCACGTGTATTCACAGAAGCCACGTTTTTATAAAGATGCGGAGGTAAATTCTTACACCCTGCTGTAATTCTCACGTCACCAGATTTGCCTTAAAAGAAAAAAAATAAAATGTGGATTTTTAAAGGCCAGTAATGTGGCTAAGTAATTAAATTTACCTGCACGGTCTGCCAATTCATAAAGCGTCACCGTATTTCCACTGGGAATAGGCTGATTAACTATAATTATTAAACAATAATGGGACCCTTAATTAAATTATTAATTAACGTTTATTTGTATATTTTCATACCACACATATTTTACCTACCGTATGGATTATACCCAATATCCAATGGTGTGATGTCAGGAGCCCGAATACAAGGTTGAATGGACCCAGTCATACGTTCAAATGAAAGGTCAGCCAAATTCGTGATTCGGTGACCATGAGCAGGAGGGAGGTCAATTCGAACAGAATGACCCGTGCAATGTTTATTGTCAAAAAGTTCAAAGCAATGACCGCTGGTTTTAACGGATGAAGCTTTGTCGTTCCAACCTCTTGGCATGACTGTGCATTTGTCTACATTGACTTCCAAAGCATTTCCTATACAAAATAATATGATATTTAAAATTTTCTCCAGGTTAGACATGAAATTTGTCCACTCATTACCTTGTGCATCTGGTTGGCTGAACAAAGCTATGACTTCCCCAGATACGGTTCCGAAATTAATGGTGAAAAACAAAGTCAGAATTATCCAACTATAGCACAGAATTGTTTCCATTTTGAGGATCGAGTTTTAACACTGTCAAGGGTTTGAGCGATTTGTCTTAATTTTAACCTTCAGGAATACAATTGCAGTAAATAGTAAATTTGCTTCAATTAATTGGTAATAATTGTCAATCTACTCAGACTCTTTGGTCCTATTTATACACAATTTAATTCCCACCCTTTACCACAAACGCGGGCCAGAGATAACCTTATGACCTTGCTAGGTTAATGCGGAGATGAGATATGAATATGAATTACGCTAATTGGATGTTTTCTCAGAATTTTTTCCTATAAAATATGGCGCCCAACAAACTCTCCCTATTTATTTATAAATTTAGCTGGGATTATTCGTTCAACTTGTCCTTGGCCTTTGGTCTTATTATTTGCAATGCAAAAGAAATTATATACGACGAAATTAGAATATTTTTGCTTTTTTTGGTAAATTCCTAGCAAAGACAAAGTCTCTTGAATGACTTGATCTTGTGAACCAGCAGTCCAGCATTTATATGAAACTTTTTGACCCAAATGTTTACAACATACCAGAAGAAACCACGCAATACTATGCGGAGGACGTAAATCATAAATAAATAAATTGCATCAAATCATCTTTCCACTTCCCACTTCCTACCACGACTGAATCATGGAAAGAAATTGAAATGAGTGATATTTCTATTGCTGGTCAACCAAATTAAATGAATAAATATGCATAAGGAAAGGCGAAAAGTAGAGAAATAAGATTAAGGAGCTTTAACGTCAATACACTTAGGACAGGACGAATGTTACGACGTCACGATAGTGCAATTCAGTCCAGTTGAGTTGACCACCCAGGCTTAACCATGGTCCATGGCCATAGCAATTGGCATGACTTGATTCTCACATTACAAGACAAGCTATTCAGCCCATGGCGTCACTACTTTATGATTGACAGTGCAATTTGAGCCCACACTATGCTGAGTACGTAAATAAAGTGCAGAATTACTATTCATAGACTTCACAACGCTTTACTCTTTGCACTAGGTGATAGCGGAAGGCAGATGCAAAATATTAAAGCCAAAGCCAAAGCTAAATTACATTATCGTCAATGTGTCATAGCATCCTTTTGTGAGAATTTTATTTACACTGTGATTTGCCTTGACCGTTAAATTTGCGTGAATCTTTTTTATAGTATTTGCTGCTGAATGAGAACTTAATTCCCCAACTGGATGGGGAATTACATGCCATGGAATTGGAGCTTTTCTCATACAATTCATTCAAACTGGATTTTTCCTTGCACAGCACAGATGGGAAAGAAAGTTACTAATTAATTACTCTTTTGCTCTATTACTCTCTTTCTGACTAATACTCAAGCCTATGACGTAATCAAGAATCCACACTTGCTTCATAAATTGACCGGCTTGGATTTTTATGTTAATTTTACTGAGAATAATGTCCTAATTCTCACGCAGTTCTCTCAGTTGGAACGATATGGTGATAAATTAATGAAATGACATGAAAAGAAATGAAGGTAAAACTGAACTGTGTGGGAAATTGCACAAAGTTAAGTAAAATTCATTACAAGGGCTTAAAATCTTACAGTTGTGCGCTGATTGTAGAACGATCAAGTCAAAATTTAAATTACGCTTCAAAATATTGAGTAATTTTTTTATAAAATGGCAACAAATCCTGATATTAAACCCGGGTCAAAAATTGGCTTGTCGTTTGACTTTGGTCCCGTAGAAAACGACCCAATGTTTGGGAGTGCTTCTAATTTAAAAGGAGTCATTCCATTTCTCCTACCCCAAGGGGAATACATTCATCCACCTCTGGTGTCCGACAAGCCCAGATTCGAGGCTATGGTTCTTGACAAAGTAAATCAATACAGGGACATGTGGCCAAACGAATTGGATGATACAATAGCTCAAAAAGCCCGGGATTATTTGAAACTCACGGCCTACACCTATCCACACGAGGATATTGGACTCCCAAAGGTAGAGGCTGCTATCATGATATTTTGTATGGGTTTTGCCTTTGACGACGTTCTGGATGCCCTGAGTGATTCTGAAGGGCTGAAATACACTGAGGTCCAACGATTTAGAGGCTTTTTTGCTGACCTATTTGGCGGGGTTTTCAAAAAGGTTGAAGAAATGCCAAACCCCATTGAAATTTTGGCGCCTCTCAATCATTATCTGTTCAACTTTATTGAACTGAGTAAAACACACATTCCAAATTTTATGAAAAACAACCGGGAATTATTTGACGAATGGATGAATGGCTTGCATGCTGGAATCCTTCTCCATGAAAATGGTGCTGAAGAAACAAAGGAAAAATTTTCTACAAACTGTAAAGTCCGTCTCGGAGGTCAAAATTCTGGGATTTTGATTGGTTTGGAGTATTATGCCTTACTTCGAAATGCTAATCTGAAAGAACATATCCGAAAAGATGCTTTGTTCGTCCAAATGAAGATGGCTTGTGGAATGGCGTCCAATTTGATAAATGACATTTATGGACTTGGGCGAGATATTCGATCTGGGCAGCATAGGGACAGTTTGATTTTAAATTTGGTCGTTGAGGATGGACTCACCCTGCAGGAGGCATTTGACAAAGTCCTTGGAATTCTTTTGGGTGATTTGAATGATATCAAGGTCGCAGCAAAAATCCTGAGGGAAACTTATCCTGATGACAAAGAATTGATGGAATATATCAGATGTGTTGAACATGGAACAGATGGGCATCATTATTGGTACAGTGCCGCAGAGCGCTATGGGAAAAATAACTTTAAACTTGTCGCAATGGAATAAAACGAAATCATTACTGTATCCAAATTTGATTAACATTTCAGCTCATAGCAATAAATCAAATTCTAAAAATTGATTAAGTAATATAATTTCATTAATACATAAGATCGGGCATAATAAATTCCTAGAACTAGAAAGTGATGCGATGCTTGGTTTTTATGGGAGACTAAAACTAAGCAAATTCCCACGACACTTCCTTCAGAAATTAACACAATGTGCAATATTATGTGAAAACTTCTCACGCCTTCATAATTTATGCATGAATTCTTGCCCATGCTTAGTAATAGGCCAGAAAGTTTTAATTGAAGAAGTAATAAAAAAGCTCAAAGAGCTTGAATGCATTTAAAACTATTTTATTGTACGCTCGAATTATTTGAGGATAAATTAATTTGTCAAATCATTTTGCGAAACCTTATCGCCTTAGAATATTTCTTAGTTGTAGCACCCACTCTCAATTCCTGGTCCTGAGAGGCCGAAAGCTGCACGGATCTTTTTGTAGATTTCATAACGAGCCCTTGCACGATCAACATGATATCCTCCCCAGCATTCCAATGCTCCATTGATGGCCCAAGTCGTGATTCCAAATTTACCATCAGAAACTCCAGCTTGATTATGAACGCTTGTCTTCCAATACCAAAAGGCAGTGTCCCAAGAAGTTTGTTCACTCGAAGCTACCAAATCAGGAGTTGGACACCAAACGCTCGTCATTGTAGAGGTCAAGGGATGCTGGTCTGTAGTTGTAGCACCACGAGAGTTGAATGTAACCACGTCCATAGTAGTATTGATCCCTGGCATCACAACCGGGTGTAGCATAGGAGCCTGGACATTGTGTCTTCTCACATGCATACTCTCGCTTAGCCCTCAAACCATCTGATTCGTGAAGAAATTGAGCCAAGGCCATTGCAGCTTCTTGTTTGGTCGTAATGAGTCCTTTGTGGGCAGAATTAATGAAAATCGAATGTTTTTCAGCTCCAGGGGCAGGGTAGCCATTGGAAGTCACGGCATTGTTGAATTGGGCAAGGGTAATTTCAGCTAAGTAAAAAAATATAAGAAAATGAGACAGCTCCATTAACATGAACTTTCTTGGTTGACTTACAAACTGGTCCACTGTTGTCACCACCTCCGCCTCCACCGTTCCCAGGACTGTCCCCTCCTGCAGCCTTTGGACAGCAATGATATTTTTGACCTCCTGGACAAGGTTCACGAGCTTTTTCGTCCATGTTATGCGGTCCACAACCGACTGAGGCCCAACTGTCTAAATTGCATCCTGTCCACCAGCACCCGTCAGCGTTGGCACATGAAATTGCCGCAGCGACAAAGACTAAAATAGCGATAGATTTCATTTTAAACTTTTACCTTTTGCACTGATTTTTAACCAAGCGCATTTGATGAGGACTACTCCAAAATAAGTTGGAGTATTTATACCAAATATTTGTAATAAATTGACGCAATTTTTTAATTCGCGTTTTACAGTTTTGTTTTGGTGGGTTATGTTTTAATCCGATCATTTGATTCATTACACCGGAAATACGTACGCCGAGTTAATGCGGCATTGATTCCAGTGAGCAATCAAAATAATTGCATCGATTCGGGTAGCCGGCATCTGTGTATGGATTAACTCTATACGATTGATAGGCAATTTATTGATCCTCTCTGGATTAAGAATTACCTCACTTTTATTTTATTGTTCTGTAGCGTGGGTTCAATTGTGGTGTGATCAGAATGTAACTAAATAGTTCTATTATCAAAAAATAAATTAATAATCCTAGAATGACGGGTGAATGTTTCGAAACAAAATCATGTTAAATAGTGCAAACAAAAATTATGACGGAATTTCTTATTTCGTGGTATAAATTATGACCATTATTGAGCAAGTTCCAAAAGTATGCAGACATTTAGGACCATATCCACGGATGATGTAAATTGTTTCACAATAAATTAGTGAATAGGAAATGTCAGGTGAGGCATTGTGAGTCACACAAGCATTTTTCCATGGAATAAAATTGAGAATTGAGCCGCAACGAATTTATTTGTACACGACCTATGATAATTATCTTGAATCATGAAAATGGTTAGCCAAATTCACTTGTCGTACGCAAAAAATAAATATTCAATTCTAAAATTTTCCAATAGATACTTATCAGTTAATAAAACTTTGTTGGTTAATAAAAGTTAAGCAAGAGATACAGTACTACAAGTACTACACAAGGTCTAATGTTTAACATCCCATATTTGGGTGAACTACGTGATTTGTCTGAATATCC
>WJEZ01002992.1:0-11883 GCA_009869925.1 Thalassaphorura encarpata
GGACACAGAAAGAAACTGCAGAAGGATGTTTCTACTTACTCTTTTACTTGCTATTTACAGTTTATTAAGATTTGAATTATGAATAAACCGAGAACATTAAATTATAATCAAAACAAGAATTCAATTTAAAAATCCCTTAATTATATTGACCTTTCCTGTCCATTGATTCTCCCAGGATCCTCGATATCATATTTTTGACTGCAGTGACTTGGGCTCCTTTTTGATTAGCTGGACAATTAATGATTTTTACAAAATCATGACGTTTTAGAACAACTTTTCACATAACGAACACCAACTCACCAAAATTAGGTCCATTTAAGCCATATGTATCCCAGCATCCCCATCCATTTCGAGCATTAGCCGCATCGCTCGTGGCTTGAGGAAAGACCATGATGATATTGTTCAACTCCGCTATTTCCAAGAAACCGCTATTTCGTACATGATTCTCTCCCATGAACTCCCTTGGAGTAAAAATATTAAGTGTAAATCACATTTTCAAATGATTTACATGTCTCAAAATCTGACATAAATTAATTACCTTCCAGCCCTGCACCCATGAAAGTAAAAATGGACAAGGCATTTTTTTAGAGCGCATCCTCTTGGAATGTACAAAAACCCTGCGGTGTCCATGAGATGCGAACCTTCAATATCTTTTGTAAACTCTGTCTGGTCAAAGAGTCGAAGGGGTTCAAGATAAATCCGATTGTCAACTGTACGAATTTAATAAAAAAAATATTCAAAATTACCTAAATTATTCCAAGTACTCACTACGATCATCTGAATTTGCATTGACTTACCTGGTGGTTCGAATTTAACACAATTTTTTCCCAAGAGGAAAGTCAGAGCATCGAATGGTCCAGAAAGACCACAATTTGAGATGTAATAATTTTGGAACGAGTCAGCTGAGCATGGACCACCAAAGTGTTTTGTTGGCTGAAATATTTTTACGTCGAATTAAGTGAAATTCTATAACTGTATAGATTGAGTATTTTTCTTACCAGAGTCAAATTGGCAGCTTGAGCTCGAAGCATGATTGCATTTGGGTTTCNTGGCAGCTTGAGCTCGAAGCATGATTGCATTTGGGTTTCGAATGTAAGGTTCATAGACTTCCAGAATTTTCAGTGATATATCTAAAGATTTTATGTAAAAATAAGTTTTACAAGTGAATTTACTAGTCGGGAATAAGTTTCACATAGTTTTGCATGCACCAACCTGGGGAATGAATCCAGTTGTGTGTCCCAGTGTAAACGTACAATTTTTTATCCATCAAGTTATTTGGATTTTCAATCAGCCCCTGCCTGAAATAGTCTTCTATATCTTGACGCGATTTCTGAGGAACATCCAAGGCTTCTCTTTGCGAATGGAAAATGACTGTACACGCATTATCATAATTCCGGCCAATTCCATCCCCTGGTCCGCACCTATAAAACCCTATAATTACAATGATAAAAATATTAACTTATCCAATTTAGTCTACGCATTCAAAATTCATTACCATGTTGGAAAACAGCAATGCCACTGAAGAGAGAAGAATACGAAATTTGCAAGTGTTGAGCAAAACCACCTCCGCTTGAGAACCCAGACAAAGTTAATAGTTTCGGAAATGTGGAATATTGCCCTATAAAAATTGGTAGGAAATTATTAATGACTATATTTTTTAATTATCAATCTTGTAACACTACCTAATTTTACGATTGGAGCAGCAACGTTTTTACTTTTCCTATATCTGGCATTAATGTTTCTTGAAAATGCCAGTAGCGTTATCGTACAAATCAGCCAAAATTTCAATTTCATTGCGATTTTAACGAGTAAGCCTGGTTATTCAACTGAGGAATTTGATATTCTATGTAAACTACTGGATGCTTGAAACTGGTTGTGACTGTTGCTGTTAGAGTTAGTTTAGTGGATGCTGTCAGAAAGGAAGTCCGACACCATTCTCAAACCACAATTTTATTTTTGGTTTTACCCTTTTCATCTATTTTCTAGCTATGGTCGCATCTTTTTTTAAGTTCCATTTCTCATTTGCTCCTGCATGTCTTATTCCTAAAACAACAGTAGTGCAACGAAGGATTATCTTGATTTTTTTACTATTGACTTGATGAGTCAAATCGAGTGTACGGAAGGCTCGCTGAACCAGTTTACTGCAACCTGCAACCAACCTTATTATGGTTACCCTAGCCAAATTTGGATCACTTCTACTATTTTCGTTGTCCTGTAGTAAGAACACAATGTAAAAGAGTGCACCCTATATGAATTAGTTTAGTTTATTAGGAAAATACTGGCTTAGGTGCTAATTTAGATTAAATTCTAAAATACTTTCGGAATAGCAAGTAATTGAAATCAGTACAAACTACAAATTATTAGACCGTATGGTCCGTAAATAACTTTCCAATAGGTTTACGTTTTTACATGGCAAGGCATGAGTAACTAGAAAAAAGGAAAGCTATTTACGGACCATACGGTACATGACCATCTTGTAATTATTTTTTAACTAATTATTGAAGTTGCTGAATTAACTTCTTATGAAATTTATTCCATGGTAAGAGAATGAATCATGAATGGGTTTTTTGGAAATTAAATTCATGCAAGTCACTTTCAAGCGTTTTGAAAATTTTGACGCTGTCACTAGTGAATTGAATTGCTTTGTTTTTCTTCTCTTGTATTGTCGAGGGCGCATACGACGCTGTTAGTGAATTAAGATAAAACACTGATGTGAAGTTGAGCCTACAACTTCAGTATGAGATGAGTGGAGACGCGTGGTCTTTTGATGGAATAATTCAGTTACAACATAAATTCGCTTAATCACCACGCAATTTATGACTGATAATTTTAACTGATAACGATTGACACACCTCTGATCAAATGTACCACTAGTCACATGCCAGTAAATAATACGTTCTAAGCGATGAAGGAATTTCATTTCATTTCAGTCAGCCGGTGCCAGTGTAAATTATAGTCTAGTACAACCAACCACCATGCAATACCTGAGGCGACCTGGTTATACAAATTTAGAACTAGAGAATGGCGATTCAAAAAAACTCTGCACAAAAAATATAGTCATAGGTATTTCATTTTTAGCAGTTACGTTTTCTATAATTTCCCTTCTAGCCTTGGGAGCATTTGACGGGCAGACTTCAGATGAGAAACTATTTGCAACTGACGGCTCAGGACGTTCTAAGCGATGAAGGAATTTCATTTCATTTCAGTCAACCGGTGCCAGTGTAAATTATAGTCTAGTACAATCAACCACCATGCAATACCTGAGGCGATCTGGTTATACAAATTTAGAATTAGAGAATGGCGATTCAAAAAAACTCTGCACAAAAAATATAGTCATAGGAATTTCATTTTTAGCAGTTACGTTTTCTATAATTTCCTTTCTAGCCTTGGGAGCATTTGACGGGCAGACTTCAGATGAGAAACTATTTGCAACTGACGGCTCAGGTTCTGGTCCACAAGTGGAAATTGATTTGGGAATTTTAGAAGGAAAAATTCTCCAGACTAGAGGAGGGCGAGATTACTTTGCATTCTATAATATCCCATTTGCTAAACCAGCCGTCGGTGACCTTAGGTTTGAACCACCGCAAGAATATACAGAAAAATGGACGGGTAAGTCAAATGATCAATTTTTAATACTTTTTACCTTATCTTTTGACATTACAGAACTTTTCAATTTCTTTAAATCTTCTTTTTTAAATTTCTAAAGGTGTTCGAAACGCTACAGTCCGTGGAAACAAATGCATTCAAAACCGAAAAGGAATGACGGAAATTCAAGGAAGTGAGGATTGTCATTATCTTAATGTTTACACACCGAAGATCCCAGAGATTAGTCGCAGAGGTCGTGGTCGTGGTCAAGGACGACGAGGTCGCGGACGCCGTAATAAATTATTACCAGTCATGTTTTACATGTTCGGAGGAGGATTCAAAGGTGGTCAAGCAAGCAATTACGGTGGAGACTACATGTTGGACAAAGACGTTGTCATCGTTCTGGCAGAATGGCGTCTTGGAGCCATGGGCTATTTGAGCACAGGGGATGAAGTTATAAGTGGAAACATGGGATTCAAAGATCAAGTCATGGCTCTCAAATGGGTTCAAAAAAATATCGAAAGATTTAACGGGGATCCAGGGAAAGTTACGATATTTGGAAATAGTGCGGGAGCCATGTCTGTTCATGCTCATCTATTGTCCAATATGAGCCGAGGACTATTTCATCGTGCGATTTCCCAAAGTGGAGTTGCCCTCACAGCCCCTAATGGAATCCTCATGGAAAATGCAAGGGAGAAAACTAACATGGTTGGAAAGGCAGTGGGTTGTCCAGATCTTGTGGATTCTAAAGCTCTGGCCAAATGTCTCAAAGAGGCTGATGCTGCGGATGTGTTGAATGGACAAGGGATGCAATTATTCTCACTCTGCGTTGAAGCTGTTCCAGAAAATGGAGATTTGTCCAATATATTCCTTTCAGAGGTTCCACTCCATATTATGCAACAAGGGCGTATGAACCCTGACGTTCCTTGGATTGTTGGTGTGAATAATGGAGAGAAGGATCTCAATGCTTTAGACTTGGATGACCCAGTCAAGGTTAATTCTTATAACAATAATTGGGAGACTGTGGGTCCTACCGTTCTGAATTATTTGGACGATGCGAATCATACAATGTCAAGAAAAATACGAGATTTTTATTTTGGGGACAAAGACATTGGACGTGAGACACGTTTTAACTTTACGAACGCAGTCAACGATCGTGAATTCATTCACCCTTCTGTCACAGTCGCAAATATTCAAGCATCATTCAATTTCACGAGTCCCGTTTATTTGTATTGGTTATCAAAGCTCCCATTGATAAGTGTCGGTGATCCACTCAAGGAATCCTTTGGCCCACCATATGGAGTTGCACATTCGGATGAAGTACAATTTTTATTCCTATTTTTGAATGACAAGTTTCCATTCATTGGAAAGGATTCACCTGATTATAACCAATCTGTTCTGATGATGGATATTTGGACTACGTTTGCTGATACGGGGAAAGTACCAGAGATTTGGACTCCAGTTCCAAAAGGAAACGAGGGGAATGGGGACAAAATTTGGTTTCATTTGGATGCAGACACAGAAGTTGAAATGTTCAATCCAGAAGGTGTCAAGGAAAGGATGGCATTTTGGGATCAATTTCCACTAAATGAAATATACGTGAACAATGTAACGCTTTATAACCAAGTGTGATTGCAAATCTCATCTCATAAATAAAAATCATTTCTTAAATCATTTCCTGATCACTCAGCAAACAAGAATATGGCCGAACAACTTTTTCTTCGAATTCATATTTATGTGTAAAGAATACGATTTAGGTGTGACTTGTTTCCACAAAAAATAGAGGAAAGAAAAATCTTCACCATTGCTATGTTGACAATTTGGCCTAAGACATGGCATGCTATTGATCCCTTATGTTCGATATGTAACGACCCGAGTATGACCATTTAATCACAGAATTAATTGTGACAATTAAATTCCATTGGAAGCTTTAAATCGTTTCCAGTTCCCAGTTTTAATTGGATTATCATTAACACCAATTCGGTTACGAATCACGATATAAAGCATTACTGCATTTACTGTCATGTACTTTCGTGTAGTGCAGGTAGCAAGTAGCATAGCAAAGTTTAAAGTACTTTTGCAATTCCAACCAAGGACAATTCAATCTAGTTTAAACTTCAGATTCTTCTAGAACTTTTTATAAGTAATTACGGGCAGTCAAACTTTTCTCACGCTCACACATTCACATAGTATAGCAAGCAACTGGGAATTTTTTCTTTGATCAGTTATCGTATCGTTGCGTTGCATTGCCCCAAGAAAGCCAAATAATATTATGTTCTAGCTTAAATTATATTGATATTCATTTAATGATCATGGCTATGCCCAATAACGTTAACTAACTAGAAATTTCAGAAAAATCCAGACAACTTATACATAAACATCAGTTAATTACTACTTTAACTCAATTAATAATAAAAAGTTCAGAGCAAGAAATCCTTGAGTTAGTCAAGTCATCGCTTAGTACATACTATACTAACATTTTCTAATTTTATTACTCATTCGTTCTATATGAAATGAACACAAAATAGAAAATTTGCAAAGTTAGCTGTCTGCTCTACTGTTGCTGTTTTTCGATTTGTTTGTTTTTATTGAGTTGATGGGATGAGCCATGCCCATGCCCATATGTAGCAAGTGCGCAGCTGAGGAAAAAGTGGCGAATTTGACTTGATCCATTTCTCCTGTGTGGATTTGACTTGACTTTCAGAATTTGCAATTGGCTCAGTTCCATTCCAGCCCAACTCACGACATCATAGCAAAGCACAACAGTCAGTCACACATAAATATCTTCTGGGACTGGACAACGTCTCTCTGTGAATTCTATTGTCAATGTAAACAAATTCCCTAGTGAGTGAAATCTGTCAAGAAACAACAGAACTAAACCGAGAATTTGAGAAAAATCGTCTAATTTGCAAATATCGTCATCGTGAAAAACTTATTCTAGTTTCTGGACCATTTTGTTTGCCTATTGTTGACTGTGTTAGTGTGAATCCAACGATCAGTCATATTTTGTATTGGAAAGTAGACTGATTAATCTAATCTGATCTCATTTTCATACAGCAGTACAGTTCGCGATTATCACGACACGACTGGAAAACAAAAGGCAAAAGCAAAACTGGACCACCACCAGCAAAAGTTTCTATTACTACTGTACAATAAAGAAAAGTGTGCCAAGGTGAGTGTTAACATACGATTACGATTATGAAATGAAAGTTGTAATTAACTGTAATGTCAAATGTGAACTTTTAAAGTGTCCACCACCACCAGCAAAAGTTTTATACTACTGTACAATAAAGAGAAGTGTGCCAAGGTGAGTGTTAACATACGATTACGATTATGAAATGAAAGTTGTAATTAACTGTAATGTCAAATGTGAACTTTTAAAGTGTCCTTTGTCCACGCACTATGTTTAAGTTATAAAGAATTCAGTTTTAGTATTGTCTTGTATTGAAAACCTATTTGGTACTAGTGTTTCACTATTACTTCAATTTCGACAAGAAATTCACACTGAATTCAGATATTCAGTTTTTAATTTTTCTGTGCTTATATAAGAAACTGCTGAGTGCTGAATATGTGATAGATTTATCTATATTTTTAAGGATTACATTTTTAAAAATGTATTTTTGACTCTTCTGTAAACTAATTTCAGATAATCATACATTATTAAAATGGAGGAGACCAAAGACGCTGCTGCTTCTTCCGGAAAGCCCTACGAACCCCGCCCTTCGGCAAAGACACATTAATCCCGATTCTCGTCAAGATAGCAAAGCATCAGATATCGATTTTGATTTGGACAGTGCAGCAAGTGCAGACAACGAATCTGGAGATGATAAATCAGCTCTTTTAAAAGGTGGATCTGGGGAACCAGCACCAGAGAAAACAGTCAGACAACGTTCCGCCTCTGAGAGGAATCGAAGTACATCCTCACATTCTAGCCAAGCTGGCGGGGATGGCAAACGTGAACCCGCCGTCCTACAAAATCTCTCTGACCGCTGGAGAAATTGGGTGATTCGTGGAGTCTTCACATGGCTCATGATTTTTGGTTTCTGTGGGATTATTTATCTGGGGCCAATGGCTCTAATGGTCATTACCCTAGCCGTTCAAGTCAGATGCTTTGCGGAAATTATCAACATTGGCTATTCTGTCTACCGAGTCCACAATCTTCCGTGGTTCCGCTCTCTCTCCTGGTATTTCCTTGTTACATCCAACTATTTCTTCTATGGAGAGTCCCTCGTGGAGGATTACTTTGGGATTTGGGTGTCCAGAATTACCATGTTGGGATGGCTGATCAAGTATCATCGCTTCGTCAGTTTCTGCATGTACATCGTTGGCTTTGTTTGGTTCGTGCTATCCCTTGTCAAGAAATATTACATGCGACAATTCAGTCTTTTTGCTTGGACTCACGTCGCTCTCCTCATGGTCGTGACACAATCCTATCTCATCATTCAAAACATCTTTGAAGGCATGATTTGGTTCATCGTCCCAGTCTCCATGATTATTTGTAATGATGTCATGGCTTACATGTTTGGATTTTTCATGGGAAGAACTCCATTGATCAAATTGTCTCCAAAAAAGACATGGGAAGGATTTATTGGCGGAGGATTCTCAACGGTGATATTTGGATTGATATTTTCTTATTTTCTTTGCCAGTATCCATTTTTTGTTTGCCCCGTACAATATGAATATGTGAATGAGGATGATACGAGCGCAACTAATTTGGGAATGGATTGTGAGCCAAGCTATTTGTTTCAACTTCAACAATATGACCTCCCAGCTTGGGTATCAATTTTCCGGATGAAGCCCTACGTGACCATCTACCCCTTCATGCTTCACTCCTTGTCAATGTCTGTGTTTAGCAGTGTGATTGGGCCATTTGGAGGATTCTTTGCAAGTGGATTTAAAAGGGCATTTAAAATTAAGGATTTTGGAGATGTCATTCCAGGTCATGGTGGGATTTTGGATCGTTTTGATTGTCAATTCCTCATGGCTACTTTTGTCAACGTGTACATTTACAGTTTCATTCGAACAGCTTCCCCGCAGAAATTACTTCAACAAGTTCTCATGCTTAAGCCAGAGCAACAATTACAAATGTACTACACACTCCAAGAAAATTTGGGTAATCGAGGGATTTTGCAATTACCCCGTAGTGGGGTTTAGAGTTAAACTCAAAATCAAATCAAAATATTTCTCAGCCACAAACAAATTGAGTAAAAACATGAGAAATAAAGTTAAAATCGTAATGAAATGATCACAAAGAAATTCAGAGATTGCATTGTTTAGTCAGTTTTATTATTCTTTTCTCGGGGTTTAGTTTAATTATATTGATTTGATACATTTTGTGCAATCTAGATCGATAGGAACAAAATAGATAAACTAAGGGGTGGGCCAACAACCTTCGGTGCTACGTGGTGGTAAAAATTCAGCTAAGCTAGTTCTAGTTGAACCTGGGCATTTTCACCGGTAAAAATTAAGGTTATTTTAGTAGTCTTGAAGGTAATTTATGGGATAACAAGTTTGGGGTGGGTATTAAAAGTTGTGTCCAAATTGACAGGTGTAGCACCGGTGGGCAATGTATTTAAGTCAGGTTTTGGGTATTAAATGCCCTTGCTTTCCTCGATGTGATGTAGAATAAAAGTCGTAGTCGAAATTATGAAAAAATTATAACATATGATAGTTGTTTATGTAGGTCGTGTAGTTGAGTGAAATGAAATGGCTATAGTCATAATTCTAAAAATTCCAAAAAGAGCTTTCTTATTCCTTGTACTGATTGAAATTTTTGTTCCTTGGGATTATCCGACTTGTATTTGATGGAATCTTGATTCACACATTTAACTATTTACACTGGAAAACTTGTACAATCTTTTCTACTTTAGTTGTCTTAAATTTACTGCAAACCATTCGAACGCAAAAAATTATGTTCTCGTTTGAAAATTTATGTCGAATTAATTACGTAGTTTAAAGTAAGTAGAAATAAGTTATATGTAGTTTAAAAATTCTTGTATTAATTGGGCATACGGGAGAGAGTCGTTAGTACAGTTCGTGGAATTGGTCACAGAATTATTAAGGTTGATTTTTAATACATTTTGTTTATAAAATCATTCATGTTTATTTTTTTAAATTGATTTGCCAAATGGTATAAGTGCTAATGCTATTATTTTGTTATTTTGGTCATAAAATCCTGTGGAAAAATATTTCGATGTACCTGCTCCACAATCCATACATGCCAGGCCACAAATAGGCAGACTTTTTAATTTATTCATCGTGTCGAGCTGTTAATTTAGTTATCTCACTGTTAAACTATTTAGAAATCCTCAGCTCACAGTTGAATAGCCGAAGCCACAATTTTTTCCGGGTCTCCGTTGTTAAGAAATGGTACGTTTTATTATTCATTTCGTTTTGAATTGAAGAATATGAATAATTTAATCTAAATCAACTAAACATCAATTCCAGGTCCAACTCGTTAGCTGGTCTTTTTGGCAATCATCTTTAATTTCCGGGTCAAAGATGCAAAAGTGCTCCTGCTGCCGGATCATTAGCTTATCGTGACTTTGCATGAATTATGCTTGGGTCAGCATTTTGTTATAATCTGCAATTTGCAACCCTCTCCAATTACGAGTACAAGGTCCTTCATGTTCTTATACATTCTTATGTAGTTACTTTTGCAGATAATTTATTTTTTGCTTAGATGTGCATTTATTATTACACTTTACACTATGACCTTAGATCGTTTTTCGTATTATCCACATTTGAAATTAAATGAATTAAATGTGAGTCAATTTAAATCTGCCAACCCAAGCCAAGCCAAGTTCAAGTCAAGTCGGGATATGATAAGATTATTAATAGTTAAAATTAAATCTGCATGCTCATGCTTAATCCTAGCTAGCTGCTGAGGATAAATCAATTGACATGTATTTATGTAAAAGTAAAACCAAAGGTATATTGTCAATGTCAAGGGCGGAATAAAGTCGAGAGCTAATCCATGTCGTTGTCTCGTAAAAAATTGAAGCTGACAATTCAAAAAAATTATTAAGCCGTGTCCATCGTAATTAACTAAGAACAGAACTGATCTTTACGAAACTTTCATTTTATTATTCAACTTGCATAATGCTTAACAGGCACTTCAGTACGTATGTAGGCTGAAATTAATCCCTTAAATAATTATGACTTTTCATTCATTCACCCAAATAATAATTTCGACTTATCCATACCCCTCAAACTAAATCCGAAGCGATGTATCCGGGTTATATAGCATTGTTAGGCTTAGGGATTCTAAGACTGAGCACATTAGTAAATCGACGAGACGATGATACGATATTTTGAACCCATAATTTCTTATTTTGCTGTACAATAAAAAAATAGTTTGCACTTTAGGATTAATCATATTCGTCATAAACCCCTTTGTCTTGAACCCGGTTACTAGTACACCAGATGATTTTGCACTCCTTATTCATACACAAATTGGTTGAGATTACCAATTACACACACCCTAATTATTATTTACAATTCCTACTGACATTATCTAATACATACACAGAAAATGATTAATTAATTATGTAATAGTTACATTGTCACAAAAATTTCTGATTGCGTTTAATAATTAAATAAACTGTCAACAAAAGAGAAAATACATTTTGAGTCAGTCAGAGTCTGTGTGTGTGAACTTTCAACTCATGACTCTTAGTTAATTTGGTAGTATTAATTAGTAAAAACATCAAACAGGATATCCCGCTGAGGTTTGCTCAGTCTATCTGGGAATTGAATGTCGAAGGCGACGAGGAGGTCACCGCGGCGTGTAGGTTCTTTGGTCAAGGGCAGTCCTTTCCCTTGTATCCTCTCCACTGTCGTTGGCTTGATTATTCGTGATGTCAGATTTAGCTGCACTTTTGCTCCTTGAAGTGTTGGAACCTCAAGAATTGTTCCACAAAGGGCCTGTAATTAAACAAATCAGAAAAATATTTAATATTTCAACTATTTTCATGTTTCTTAGCCCTGACTTGCATACGTTACGAATGTTGTTATGTCTGAAAAAGACAACCATACAATCCTAATATCCAGGCAGCCCTATCATCTTGCTTGGCAATGAATCCGAGTTCTAAAAATGAACTCCATTCAAATATTGAGAACATGACGAGAGTTTCATTGGCTCTCTGTACCGAAATCGGTGAGAATCTGTGTCATGGTTTGTCTGAACCTCATTATTAGGCCATTCGTTCCGCACATCTACTACAACGATCTGCCCATATTTCTGAAATCTTGCATAAAAATAATGAAAAACAACTGATACTATATGAATTTGTTGGT
>WJEZ01002993.1:0-11883 GCA_009869925.1 Thalassaphorura encarpata
CGTAGAAATCTTCACAGTTGACTCGGACATCTGTTCCATGTGGAACTTCGCGCAGACATGCAGGGGTTGAGGTCCAACCTCTCCCGAGGAGTCTACAACTCACTTTAACATGGACGTGGCTCTGAAGGCAAAGATAGAGCATAAAATTACTTATAACAGGTCAAAGGTCATTTATTTAAGGTCATTACCCGAGATTCTAGTTCTGGGCAATTTTTCAACGATGGTTTGTACGTCGTAGTCGTTGGGGTTGGGATAATTGGGTTTGCCTAATTAAATTAAAGAGGAATTTGATGACTAGTCTCAAATTTCTCAAAAAGGAATTTATTAAATTCGACATACTTGAAAAACAGTTTCTTCCAATTTAGGAGGAGGATCTCCGAGACAACTTTCTACACAATTACAGCATCCGAGGTCACACTCCCGGGAGGAACAGCAAGGTGTGGCTCTTGAACCATCTTTGCAATAACCACGCATGTCTGGGAAAATGGCGTGTAAAGGGTTGTAGCCCAAATCAGAGTAACAACATTTTCCTTCTCCGATTCCCGCTTGAAGTGCCCCTTCTGGGGAAATCACAAATGCCAAAAGACAGCAACACAAAAACAAAAACGACCTAAACTTCATAATTTTAATTAAGTACTTGACGAGACGAATAATTTTCTTCAGCTTTCTATTTGCTATGTGCTCAAGAACTTAATCTTAATAAATTTATTTTGCATAGCTCTTGACTCAAGAGCAAAAGTTCTTATCAATTCTAAGAAACCTAGGAGCAAAAGGTCTTATAAATTCTGAGACTTGGACTAGAGAAGAGAAGTGATTAATAATAAATTGCAATACGTACACAAGGACTTTTGGATTCAGAAACAAGCAATGATTATTTATGTACACAGTGCACGTGCATTTTATTTGCAATAAAATTCTTGTCTGCACAAACTAGTAATAAATCGTATCTGCTGTATTACGCTACCAGTTTTTATTAAATCTTTAGCCTGAACATTTTTATATTAGAGTAGTTCATAGGCAAAACAAGTTTAAGTCTTATTAAATATTCTCAATTCTCAGAAACGTGAAAGTAGAAAGTAGCAACTAGTACTAAATTAGAATTATAAAGATTTACGCTGATTGTGCTTAATAAGGTTACATATCTTCTTCAGATTCAGAAGAATAGTAGGGTTCTTCAGGAATATCAAGAATCGGGTTCCTAATATCTTCCAACGTATCTTCTATCCAATGAAGATATCCATGAATCCGCGTGTAGATTGTAACATTTTCACAAGAATCGTACAACTTGCTGCTATTTCGGCTCACGATACCCTAAACAGGCACATGGCAAATTGTAAAATTATGCACTTTATCAGTCTCTAGAAAAACTTACGAGTAGAAATTGAGAATTCATGTTCGGAGCTCGGAGTCCAATCAGAGCACCACCAGAATCACCTTTGCAGAAATCTAATCAATAGAAAAAATTATTATTCTTAATTAACAGAAAATTATTATTTGTCTTAAGATTACGAGTGGATCTGGTGTTTTCAGTATAAGAGCATAGTTCTGGACTGATGTCCGTCAAATTTTCAATTTCTGATATTTCTTCGCCACTTTTTCTTGTAAAATTCAAATAATTTCTGCTATTGACCGTTCCGTTTTTACACTCTGCTGCAGAATCCAGAATTCTAACTTCCCCTGACGAAAATTGAGTTCCATTTCTAGTTCCATTAGATTTTTCAAATCCTATTACCTAAAATCATATTACAAATTAGTTCACCTACAACTTGACCCTTTGACCTCTCGCTTTCGTAGCAGCCTAACCTCTCCATATTCTAAACTCTGTTCATCATCCTCCATCGCAAGGCAAATGGGTCGAATATTTTGGCTAAATTCAACATCCTTGTTCAAATTTATCAGTGCAATATTATTAGATAAGTTTTCTGGGTTAAAATCCTGATGAGGATGAATACTCTCAATTCCAAATATCTTGGCGACATCACCACGTGATGACGATGACGAGTACTTTGTAGATTTGACCCCTAGGATTATTCTCAGTTCAGTCTGGGGATGACCATGCAGACAACTGGCAGTCGTAACCACAGCCGACTTGTCAATCAAACTTCCTCCACAGATGTATTGCAAAGTATTGTTGACTTTTTTAAAAATGGCAGCATGCCAAGGCCAAGGCATTGTTGAAGTGGTCGAAGGTCCTCTTCTTTTCCTGCAATCTGCAATTAAAGTTGAAATTAGAAGACTAAAATTTGAAACTATTTCAGAATTTGTTCTTTACCAAGTTCACATTGGAATTCTAAAAATGAGCGTTCCCGTCTCCATATCCCATTATGACATGTCATTTTATTTCCCTTCCTGGGGTGACCAATTGGAATGTAGAAATTATCACAGGCATATGTTGCAATTGCACCATGAGGAAGTGGAGCATCACATGGGCAATATGAGACACTTTGAGACCCTTGACATTCACATTTTACGTTCACGTTCACGTGTGCCTAATAAAAAATAATAGTAGCAAAAGTCGGCTAATTTTGACCTTTGACCCATTCAACTTACCCGAGATTCAATAGCTGGACAATTTTTCCACGTTTTTGATTTTTTAGATTTGGGTTTTGGTGTAGCAGCAGGTAATGAAGTTCCAGGCTTCAAGTCAACAGATTGCCCATGGCCATGGTCACATTTTGCATTTACGGATGTGGTTGAGGTAAATGGCAATCCTCCATGACAGGGCCCCTTGCAATTGCAACACATTGTATCGCAAGGTGCCGTAGAACAACAGAATACTGCACGTTTCCCATCCCCACAATAGCCTCGAGTACTAGGGACTACAAAATGCAAAGGATTGTAACCCAAATCTGAACGACAACATTTTTCAGCCCCAAACGCTAAATGGGTGCTGATTTCAACAAATATTAAAATCAAAAATAACAATTTCATTGTAATGAGATTTTTAAATTTTTATATGCAAAGAAACTGAACTTATAAATAAAACCTTAGCAAGGAGCAAGTGCTAAATGAACACTAACCGTTTAATTGAGGAGGAAAATTTATGAATGCAAAAAAGTACACATGAGAACATTATGCATTAGTTAATTCTGAGAAATCAAGTTTTATCGCTGCTACTGCTTTGGTTCTGGCTTTGCTTTGACCTTTAGCTTTAACTTCGGGAGAAATTATTAATCTTACATGCTGATAGTACCACATGCAATTTGTCATTATTATTTGACTTGAGCTTTAATTTTTATTCTTCAAGATTGATTTAGGTCCAATGCAATATCTGGCAGTACCTTAACTTACCGTTTTTCTTTACGTCTTGGTCAATCGTATTTTATCAGTTCCCTAATTTTTTTTGCAACTCTACTCAACACAATCTGGTTTAAGCCTGAGCTTATAAATCGACATTTTGTAAATATTTGAAAGTGACAATGGAGAGAGGATTGTAAGTTTTAGCAGCAATCATTCGTTTCATCCTTTGTCAGAAATACTCCTGATACGTATACTATACTGCATAAAGATGAGATTCCGGTGATATTTACATAACCCCAATATTACCTGGCTTGTAGTAGTATTTTTGCTTCCTCTATCTGCATATGGCTTTATTGCTGTCTATTTTGAGTACATTACACAGATAAGAATAAAAGATAAATCCATCATTTATTTGTTGATCAACAATTCAATTCAAAATGCACAGTAAAAGTTCGTTGGCACCTCAGTGGATTAGTCATTCCAGTTTTAGACTTGGGTGGGCATGGACATTTGGCATTGGCCAGGACACTCGCTCTCGCATTATCTCTCATTGTCAACATTGTGTTTTTATTTACTCTGAGAAGACATCAGAATTTAAGTACTAAGAGCCATGAGTACTTATCTAGCAAAGGGTAAGCTTGATGAACAAACATCAACTGCACTCCGATCCGATCCAGAGAATTTAGCAGAAGATGAAGAAGAACCAGTTGCAAAAATCTACATTGCACCCGAGACTCCAATTACGACATCACAGACGTAAGTAAAAAAAGGTTTAAAAATAATTAGATTAAAACATTTTATAATCCTGCTATTTTGATTTTTTTAGTTGGATATACAACATAGCGGGAAAATGTTTAGTCATCACTTTAGTTTTATTCGGAGCAGCGGCATTGACTTTACTTGTGGTGGATTCAATGAAATCAAAATCACACGATTCAGGATTTGAAGAAACAGGCGATACAGAAAATTCACATGTACGTCTAACCAGAGCACAAATTCCATATACAATGGCCAACCCTACGGAAAATTCTTCTTTAATATTGGAAATTCACTCTGAGGAAGACTTTTTAGATTTAAAAAATTCTACACATACCCTTATATTGAGACAACTGGCCTCTTATGACGGAAAATTCAATGGGAAATCAACCATCACAACTCTGGAAATCGCAAATCACAAAATTCCAGTCGAAATTCTGAAAAAATTAGTCACAGATTGCAATCAAATTAAAACTTTACGTTTGGATTTCGAAACGGACGAAGTTACTGACAATGACGTTGGACAAATCGATTCAGAAAATGGGAATTTAGTTATGGAAAATTTACAATCTCTCCATATACTTAATTTTAAAAATCCACAAAGCACAATCCCTGCATACTTGCTCAATTTGAATGCGCCGAATGTGAGAAATGTTAATTTTAAAGGTTGCAATTTTTATCAAGACAATTTCTTAAAATTTAAAAATTTCCTGCAAAGATTTGAGAGATCTCTTAAGACCCTGAGTTTTCTTGACTATTTTTGCGATAATTGCAAAGTGCATGAGATTAAGTTAAAAAATGTAAAAAAGTTTACAGCCTTGCGAAGAAAATTACAAGCCTTAGAGAGTCAGCCTCTGATAAGGCATTTAAACTGACAAGGGAAGCGTGTGACATGCTAGTCAACTCTGGGTGAATATGATGACAAAAATTGCGTGTTTTTACTAACAACGAATTTCAACGAAGTAAATCTTGAATTTAAAATACTAAATTCTCCATAGGCCGAGTATTTTGTCAGAACATACGAATCTGTTTATATTCATGCTGACCCGACTCCGAAAGCGACCATGTCGCACATGTAATATTTTGAAAATTGTGTTGGAAATTCAGTAGAAATTGAATTCGATGATATGATTAATTGTTTACCTTGTTGCTAGATGCAATGTTAGAAAAAATGAATAAAAACGCTTTACTGCGCAAAAAATACTTTGAAATATAGAAAGTTTCAATTATTTTATTAAATATTTATTTGTCAATGTAACATTTATATACATACATATATAAGAGTTATCTCATGGTTGATAATTTAAGCGAAAGTTCATAAAAAACGTAGGTTTATCTTCATTTCGTTTTGGCAAATACCGAAATTACCGTCATACCATAATTTTGCTATAGATATTCGTAAATATTAAATTATTGTCTATGTTCATGGCATACTAGCATTTCTTTGATATCACATTCAAAAAATGTTGGAAGAACGGACGGTAGTGACTGGTATTACTCATTTACATTTCCTAGTTATTCCTCCTTGACTCATAAATTATGTTTCTGCATTTTTAAATTTTATATCAAGCGATTCTATTGTTCGCTGTTTTCTCATGTACTCAATTCAGTGCAACAAGCACACCACTTTACTGCTACAGGTGACAGATATCAGTTTGCAATAGTGTGCGAAGTTTATTTTTTACGTGAGGGATTTGCATTGTACATGAATGATTTTCGCGGAAATCAAAGTCGTTGAACTCCTTTATCAATCTCTTTATTTGCAAGCGATAAATCTGTGTATAAAAATTTATGAGCATCTTTGCCTGCCCTGTTCAGGTCTCGCAAAATTTGTTTTTGCGTTTGGTTTCAGATTGAGAAGTTTCCTGTTGCGTAATGCCCAATTTTAAAAAATGCAATCAAAAATTGAGACTACAAAAACAAAAATGTTCTGGTGAATTCTAAACAAAATTTCGTACTACCGTAAAACAAAAAATTAAATTTATTATACAATAAAAAATTAAAATGTGGAATGAAAACAATGATGGAACCGGAGAACCTTCCCAAATCGGCGGTACTGGACTAATTTCATCAAAATGGATTGCCTATCTTATTCAACTCAAATTTCTCCTATTGAACAATAAGTAAGTAATTAAAATTTAAAAGGTTTTAAGTAAATCCAAAATTTCAAATTTATCCATACTCTTTAGGAAAGGCCTGGCTCTCATGCTAATTATCCTGATTTTGTTGGCTGTAACAATCATCGTCATCTCCCATATTTTATCAAAGTGGTTGGAAACTGAAAATTACAACAACCCTCGCAAAAATCCCAAGCCAATTCTTGCCATTTGCACCGGAAATGACCTGAACTTAATAAATCCAGATGTTACTCAAGTTTTACGAGTAGAGAAACCTATATTGGAAATCTCTCCACCTGATTTCAACGATAAAAATAAAAATGATACATTTCAATCCAATTCCGTCAGAGAACTTGTCATCTCGAATCAAATATCTGAGATTTGGCTGTACTATTTCATATCAAAATTCCCAGCCTTGGAAATCGCGACTTTGGATGTGTATCAACTTTGTCTTGGGTCAAATGAAGTGAGTCCAGATGCAAAATTATTGTGGAAACCTTTGACTGCTCAGAACTTGAAGACATTGATTTTGACCAATTTTAATCATTGCGACAGTATCCCTATTTGGATTTTTAGATGGGAATTTCCTCGATTGGTCAATTTGACTATCAGGCATGGGACACTCAGTCGGTTGTCTTTTACGGCTTTGACAAAAATGGCTCAAGCTCAACCTCAAAAAATTTTGAAAGTGGAATGCCATGATTGCAAATTTTGTTCTTCTTGTAATGCAACAAATTTTATTACGGCAAATTGAAGTGCAGGTCAGTCAGGTCTATGAATTCCCAGTATCACCGACAAAAAATCCAAAAAAAAAAATAAATTGTGCAAAATTTCAGTTAATCTCTTAATTATGCTCAAATTAAATAATTCATTTTTGGAATAAATTATAAATTATATTTATTATAAAGAATATATTTCTATTAGGAAATTTTCAACAGGATTTATATTAACAATACATATACAATAATTTATACAAATAAATAATTAATGCCATTAAAATAAAACTTTGAGTTTATTTATTCTTAATTGCCGAAGTATTGCTTGAGTTAATTATGTTATTTACGATCACAATTTTAATTATCTCTTTCTTGCTAAAATTCCATCAACTCGTGAAAGGATCCAATCCGAGTATGCTCCAACATGAGTCATTACAGCATAATTATATGGATTACAAAGTTTTCCTTCTACGACTTCTCCGTGACTCACGATTCCCTACAAGAATTTCGAACAAGAACAAAAATTTTAAAAAATAGTTCAATATTGTAACCTGGCCTACTTACTTTCAAAATATAGCGTGTGACTCTTGAACCCTTGAGTTCTGGAAATACCATTCCACCGCCACTGTCTCCTTGGCACACAGCAGTACCTTCAGTCAAAATTTTTGCTGTGAATCATAAAAGAAGTAAATTTTCTTTACCATTTTGATAGCCAGCACAAAATGTGGACAGAGGTTGGATCCTTTTCAAGGATTTTGCACACTCACGAGTTGGAATTACAGGAAATGACGCATATCTCAGTTTTTTAGCAAGGTTCGTATCATTCACATATCCAAGACCAGAAACTTTACCAATTTCTCCAGGATTTGGAACTTCTTGTCCAATTTCAGAAAAGTAACAAATTGGTCTAACATTATCACCAAAAACGACGTTTTTATCTAGCTGAATAATTCCAATATCGGATTGTAAATTCCTAGGATCATAAGTAAGGGGTGCCCATACATTTAATACATTAAAAATTTGAACGTTAGGATTATTTAAATTTTCATCAAAGGTACAGCTGATAGCGCCTAAGGCAATTTTGAAATTTTGTTTTTGCCTAGGCTGACGCATTGCATCCGTAATGCAATGAGCAGCTGTGAGTAAAATTGACTTTTCGATTAGACTTCCACCACAAATAAATACGAAGGCCGCATCCTTCCGGAAAAATATGGCTGAATGCCAAGGAAATGCCGCGGATTTTGTCGCCAGTTGACCTTCGACAATAAATGCAGCTTGGTCAGAACTTTCATCTGATGGGAGAATTCCACAATCTGCAAAAAAAAATTTTATTTGATAAAGATTTGGCAAATAAAATGACCATGTCTAAAAATTTACCAGCTTCACAGCCAAATGGCCTTCTGGGTTTCCAAGTCCCATCCTCTGTACATTTAGATTCAGTGACAGGAAGACGATAAACGGATTTATAATAATTTTGACATCTAAAAGTAGCCACAGTGTCTAAAGCAGCTCGATTGCAAGGGACTCGGTTAAAAGTCGTCGGATGTCTGCATCTGACTGCTACTCCCTGGGTAAAAATTATAATTATTGTCCAATGTTCAAATTTATTGCCTAAAATTCGGGCATGTACCTCTGTGACCTCAATCGGTGGACACTTGGGAGGTAAAAATGTTCTATTATTACTCCGAGGTTCTTCAATAATATCAAAATCAACGTTCATAGATTTAGCAGCTGCAGCAGCAGTTCCACATTTGGAAGGAGTTTCGTCACTTCCATCGAAACAATGTCTGATCCCATCACATGCAAATTCTGGACGAATGCATTCTCCATAAATTCCACATTCGTAAGTTTTTCCATCATAAATACATGGATTTCTGGCTCTACAATAAATCGGGTCTTCATCTTCACCTCCAGAACAATCGTTTGTTTTGTCACACAGTTGATCCAATGGAATACATTCGCCATCTCCACAAGCAAAGTTAAGCGATCCACATCTTTTTAATTAGAATTGGTCAATTAATGAATTCAATTAAATAGATCATTTTATTCTAATTTACTTGACGTTGTATTCAATCCAATCAAAGGCAATGACGAGTCTACCATAAAAATACACAGTATTTGGAGTACACCAATTATCCTCTTGACCTTCCCCCTGAAGGGGTGGAATCAAAGCAGTGATTCCAATCACAAACCATTTGTTGTTAAATAAAAAGGGCTGGAATGCTCAATTCCGAGGAGTTGTTCGATTTGGTCAAGAATTGCGAGTTGTAGAATGTAAACAGACGGTCAGAACGATCGCATATAGCGGTGCTTTTAGCCCGCTAAATAATGGAAGTACAGCTGGACTTCCGTGAAGAGTACAACTTAATTGCTCGCTAGCTAAAGAAAAGTTTAAAAAATTGTATTTTTAATACCTAGAAATTTTTAATTATTTTACTTACGTTCTGTGACATTTCCACAATAAACATTTTCAGAAGACCCTCTATAAAACTGTTTGAAAATATCCGTACAATAATTTTTAGCTCCCAATGTTAGTTTTGGCACAGATAGTGGATTACTGGGTTTTCTTCCAGGATTTTTCATTGTTTTTGGAATTGAGAATCCTCCTTGATAAAAGATTTGAGTTTTGGCTACAATTGTGACTGGAAAATATTTGACAAAGATTGGGACACATATTGCACGGACGTAAGGAGTTGATAAATTCAAAGGTGTTTTGAGATGGAATATGAATAAATGATATTCTTGATTATCTCCCTCGTGTCCACTGAAGGGAAGGATATAATTGACCTGAATAACAGGCTTAATTAATTATTAATTAATGTATTAATGTATTAATTTCGTACGTCTGCTTCCTGGGAAAATGAATCCATCCCATCCTCCAAACTATTTGTTTTCAATCCCACGACAATTTTGTAATTTGATGGTGGAGAAATAAAATATTTTCCACCTTTTGTTTGAGGTTCTCCATAAACACCAGAGAAAATCGTAAGGACGGTCGTAGGGCCAATGATGGACCCTGTGATCAAATATCTGAATTTATGCTTTGGGCTTGGACGAATAAAAATCCCAGCTACCCATGGTGCCCTTGTTCTAAGCTCGTTTGGCAAAACGTCAAGGATTCCACAATCCTCAGCTAAAAAAGTAATTTTAATTTGCAGTTTGTACCAAATTTACCTTGAAACAATCTTACATTGAGCAACCATTTTCCCAGGTTTAAGTTGTCCAGAAGATTCGTCCAGAAAAACCGAAAGAACTACCAAAATTATGGTCAATGTACAAGGCAGAGGCAGAAACATTTTGAATTTTAACAATCAACTCAAAACTGGACGAAGGAATTATTGCAAAACTAAATTGCTTCTTTTTATCTTGTAGCAAATCCATATCTTTTTCTGCAGTTGTACTTTTACTCTATATAATATTTACACTTGATCATAAGTGAATGCTCACGTATTGATTAAGGATTGTGACTACCCTGTGGCCTAATGAGCATGTTAAATTACTCTATCACACAAAACCGGTTTATAGTTTAGAGTTCTACAAGTGACCTCGACAAAATCTAAAGGCTTCAACCTGTTTTCTTTTTGCTACGACTGCAATTGTAGATTTACTTTGCTTGCAAGAGGAATTAAATTAATTTCCAGCAAAAAAAGTACTGCCGATCAGAATATTGCAAAATTAAAATTTATACTCAACACAAAATTAGTTGATGCGTATATAGCATTGAAGATGAAATAATTTATTAAATCCAGAAATTGTAAATGAATCACAAGTGGGATAAGAAAAAAAATATGTAACTCATGTCATGATATGATCTGATTGACGAGATTCACTTCAGCTCAAAATTCAAATAACAAGATCAAGTCAAAGGTCAACACGACCTCCAGTCATTTGTGGACCCCTTGGGAGTTTCTTTCTGGGTTTCTTGGTCGTTGTCGTCACTGGCATCGCGTCTTGAATTCCCTTCTGACTTCTGTATGGGTTTTTGTAATCTGGATCCCTTGGAATGATTTCTAGCTCTTGTTGTGCCTAAAAGTTAAAAACACGTAATTAGTAATGGAAATGTATTGTTATTACTTTAAAATCATTACCAAATTGAAAAGTTTCAAATGAGACGTATCTTGCGTAAGGTTGTTATCAACTGTGAATTGAATCGTCCATTTGAGATTTGTTTCAAAATGTAGATTTTTCCGTAATAGGACGTTCATAATATCAGGGAAAAATAACACGAGGTTACTCATCATCCCTGCGTGACTCACGAGGAGAACAAATGCTGAAATATTTTGAAATCGAAAATCGTAATTACTTCTGGTTTAAAAAAAAAATATGTTACTATTTCTTTTTCTTACCATCTGCATTGAATTTACTTTTGTCTCCTTCTGACAATTTGTTACTCCAGTCTTGGTCTCCAGCTTCAGGAATTGCTTCAATTATTTTCTGCTTTAGTTTTTCAATATCCTAGTTTTCAAAAATTGACAAAACTATAAGCTTGGACTTGGACATGGCTGTAAATTTAGTTTCTTTCACCTCATTCGCCGTATTGCTAAGCGTGAGTAAATATTTGACTTGTTTTTGATAATCTTTGATCCCTTGGATTGTTTTGATAATTTCTTTGTGAACTTTTCCAATGCGAATGATTGGTTCTAGCGCTGCAAAGAAAAATCAAAATATTCGCATGATTAGAAAATTTGAAAAAAGTTGTCGAATTTGTCAAATTCATCATACGAATAAATCCTTTTCCATCAAAATGAAAAATCCCTTTGGTCAGTGGTTGAGAGAAAATTGCATGGCGATCAACGTTCGGCTCATTAAGGGTCAGGTCATCCCCAGAAGAACTTCCAACAATTAACGGAAAAATTGAAATTGTCCAGAATGCGATGAGCAAAATCAGTAGGGACGGCGAATTTATCATTTTTGACAAGGAATGATGAATCGTAGCTGCCAATTCCAAATAAATTTGGATAAAATTGTCTTCCCGTGCCGTGCCGGCCTGTGTGTGAGAATTCTTATCGCTCTACACTTGCCGCCACATGTGCAAAAAAAACTCAACCCCTTTT
>WJEZ01002994.1:0-11881 GCA_009869925.1 Thalassaphorura encarpata
AACAGTTATCCCAGGATTCGTCTTCATCACTTTGACTATGTTCTGGAGATTTTGTATTCGCTATACTATTACGTCCACAACATCCACTTGATTGAGTATTACTTGTACTAGATAAATTATCTTCATTGTCACTCTCCGAGTTCGAACTCATGGAATCTTGGCTTCGGAAAGACGACTCTTCAGAAACATCTTGAGAAAAGTGTGATTCCATTTCTGAAAGAACTTCGTCGTAATTGCTCAGGACTTCTTCGTCCGCGCTTTGATGATGATGACAAATCCCATCTTCATCCAAACCGTCAATTTCCTCTATAAAGTCACTGTCGTATTTCTTATTAGCAGAAACATCACACTCGGAATATCTTGATTTCACACTTCCTAATTTTGATCGAGCAAGTGAATTTATAGAGGTAGACGTAACTTCGTCCGAAGTAGATTCGGATTCAGTTTTACCGAGCAAACTTGAACTAGTTGAATCACCGGTTGTTAGCTCAGACACTTTTCTAAACGTAGAAGTGCCTGTTTCATGACCTTTAAATTCTGATTTTGTCAACTGCAATTCCAGTTTCTTCATATAAGGATTAACTTTTCGTTTCGGTACTGACGCTGAGATTTTCTGCTTGACTTTTTCTGAGTCTGGCACTTTCAGATAGTACTGACTTACAAAACTCTGAACTGCCAGAGAATAAGGAGAGCTCTTCGCACTAAGAATTAGACTTTTATTGGACGGTCTAGTGACGAATTTTGACTCAAAATTATTTGCATCTTTGTCCTCCGTGGGCAGATCTGAAGAGGATTGAGTATTCTGGTCGCTTGAAGAACTTACGGAATCAGAATCTTCTGTCGAGGATAGTGCCCTTTCAGAAACCTTCTCCCGCAGTTCCTTAAATGTTTCGGTCACGTTTTCCGCTGATATTGACGATTTCGTCGTTGAAGACCTTCTGCTGGAATGCGCAGAAACCTCAGATGCTATTGAGAACTTTGTTACGCTACTACTCCTAGAACTTGGTACTATTTTTAGTATTGGGCGAGAAACTGGGGATAACTTAGATACAGATGAATCTGATATACTTGTACCCACAGCTGAACTTGATGAGCTGATAGAATCATAGACAGCTGTAGATTGTACTTGTACATTTGAATTCCGTGTTGACTTAAATTTTTCTTGTGATCTTTTAACTTTAACTGCAGAAGAACTACTAGAATCTGAGGACCCAGAAGGGGGTGCTACACGTATATTATCATCACTAGATTTTGAGGTGGAAGAACTTGACTTGGAACTAAATATTTTGAGGGTTGGGAAATCCAATCGTTGGCGATAACTTCGCATTCTTGGCTGAAGAATCGTTTGATTCTAAAGTCTTACGTGTAAGCAAAGGTTCACTTTCATGTTCTTCTGAATCAGAACTTAACGAATTGGAGGAGTCAATCTCAATAGATTCCTCATTCAAAACTTTCCTAGTCGGATATTTTGAGGGTTGGGAAATCCAATCGTTGGTGATAACTTCGCAGTCTTGGCTGAAGAATAGTTTGATTCTAAAGTCTTATGTGTAAGCAATGGTTCACTTTCATGTTCTTCTGAATCAGAACTTAACGAATTGGAGGAGTCAATCTCAATAGATTCCTCATTCAAAACTTTCCTAGTCGGAAGTTTATTTTGTTTCACATACGGCGAAGCTGCAACTTTCTCTGATTTAGCCGAGATTCTGCGAGCTGAAGAAATCAGTGGTTTGCTGTCAGCTCCATCATCCGATGATTCGCTAGGTCTAGAATAATAGTTGAGTGCAATTCAACTAATTGCAATTCTCAAAATGTAGGAAAGGGTATTAAAGATGTTATAAATTTCTCACTCTTCCTCACTGTGTTCTCCTGAGGAATCAAACAAATTACTGTGTGCTGGACATTGCTTCCCAATTTCATTAAAGCATTCCATACAATAGATTGTTTCACAAATCGGGCATTGGAAAAAATTTTCAGCATCATCAATATCACCCTTTTTTCCACAAAGGAAACATTGTTTCTTCCTCACTCCAAAATAAGCCGCTAGGAATCTAAAGCCTGGAATTCTTTAAGAAATAAACAGTAGTTTAGTTAACATAAGAAGTTAAACATTTTGGGTTGATGACAATTTAGCTTACGTATGGCTAAGCCGATCTATTAAACTGACTCTATAAGTTGTTTTATCCCCACCCAATCGTGCTATTACTTGTGAACGGGCATAACTTGCGAATGTTCCTCGGGACTTTAAAATATGAGTGTACAACCATCGGTCTCTATGTGCGATTCTTTCCGGGTAATACATTCCACAGATTATGTGTCGTAGACGCATCAAATAAGGTTCCGATAATGTAGCCAAATAGCAGAACAGGATCAAACATACTAAATATCATTGATTTGGTTAATAATGCTCTGGTTGGAATGGGAAGTAGATTTTTTTTAAGTCTACATATTTAATTTGTCTTGCCTAATATTGTGTAACGAATGTAATCTGGTGGAGATGGAATTGGGAGACACGGTGTAGTATCAAATACAGGTAAAAGTCCTCCGATTGGGCTGAGTGCTTTTAAAATTCCCCGATACATGTCAGCCATAAATCCTGTCCCTGTGATCTTAATATTATAGCCTAGTAGGTCTAGAAAGAATTTGTAACATTAAAAATAAACAGATTACAAAATTAGTTGAGCTTACTTCTTGTATCAATTCTTATGGCACCATGTTTTCGGAGTAATTCAAGAAAAAGGAACAATCCAACGTCAAGGATCATGTAGTTCAAAATTTTCACAGCTGCAAGGGTTACCATTACGAGTGAATTTCTTAATTTTTTACGTTCATTCTTAATCATAGCTAAAGAGGAGGGCTAGGAGAAGACAATGTTGGGTTAAAATATTTTAATTATTCTGCTTCATCGAAAACTGAGGTCTCACCTGAACATACAGGATGGATTCTCTGTATGGCAATGGGAAAATATGCTGCTTTCCAATTTTCTTTCTGCTCCAATCAAGTTTCACCAATCCTTTGGTGATATAAAAATTATCGTGGCGATCCATGGTCAGAAATCGACGTCGATATATTATGGCCCTATAGTTGAGTTTAAAATTAAATTTTGTACTTGGAGATACTGAATAAATGGGCAAGTTACTTGTAAAGAGCTAATACAACAAACAGAGAGACTAAAAGGTCTATCCAATCCAAATAGTCGAGTAACCATTTGAGTTCCTCAAATACCTCCATTTTCATATCATGTATAATTTCCTTAAACTTTTTTGTAGCGATTAAGGAATGGTCAAATTTATAAGTTGGTAATGGGATTCGGACATCAAAAAAGGTTTTCACACTATCCATGAAGTTTTTCAGTACTAAGAATAATTACAAAAATTGCACACCATTCAATTTTCTGGTAACTGAATATTTATACACTTACATTTCTTAATAGGCTTAAAAACCACGTCTTTTACCAAGGATGGGAGCCAACATAGTAAATCAACAATTTTGGTCACATAGCAAATTGTCTGGAAGAGATCCACAACCCCACACATCCATGACAGAAGTGACCCCAACTGATACTCACAATCTTCGATGGCTTCATCAAATGCTTTCCAGCAACGATCAAATGGAGTCCCAACTTTATCATTACAAACTTCCACAATTTTCTTCAACCAATCATAAGCGAACAATATAATATTGACTGAGAAAAAACAAAATTACTTAATAGTGCTGTAAGCAATTGGAGCAATGTTGATAATAGTTGATAATAAACATCTACCCAATGATTTTATCAGTTGTATCAAATACATAAGACCGCTTTTAATATGATTAGCAGCTTCAAGTACAGAATCAACGACACTTCTCATAGCTTTCGAGATCGCAGTCATCGGGTCTTTGACTAGACGAACTAAACCAGCAGTTGCATTTTTTGCCATTTCCTAATATTTACAGCTATAAGCACCTGCCTTCAAAAATATAAACGTGAATATTTTAATGTGTTACCTGAGTACAAATCATACTTTCTGTCAGAATTTCCATATTACGTGCAGTATTCTTCCCTGGACCAGAAATGGCTAAAGCTATTGCTAATCCTAAAATAGCAGCCCTTCCCTTCCTCGTAAAAAATTGTGGAAGCGTTAGAAAAGCGAATAGTCGCACCGTCTTAGAAAAAGCGAGCGCAAACGTGAAGCATATTCCAGGGAGCCAAGTCCAAAAAGCAGCCGAACTTGGAGAAATGTTGAGTTGGAAAATCAAAAAAAGTGTGGTGAAATGGGTAAGGAGGAGCCCGCCTGTTAATTTTCAATATCAGAGGTTGTTAATAATAAAATCCGGTATTAAGAAGTTCTTGTGTAAAATAATAATATTTAAAAATAAACTTTTTTAGTTGAAAAACTCATATTCCTCACTTACAAAATAAACCAGTTAGGCTGATCATGATTGAATTGGATAAAGTTCCGCTTGTCCAGAGAGAATCCCATACTGACAATTGGTTCTTCCTTTTGTATAATAAACACCAACAACATGCTCGGAGACAAATATACTTGATTAATCTGGAATTTATTATAACATAGCCATTCTAACTTCCTAACCCCATTAAACCGATGATTTTTCAATAATAAGCAAGTTTTTTCACATACCCAAGAATAGCACGAAAAATTGTCTCATACCAAACGTAAATTCGCTTAAGTCCTTTGGTTTCTCTATATGCATTAATTTTAGCTCTTTTCAATCGACTAACAGCCCATTTTATCTGGATTGCCTTTTTTATAATCAACCAAAACGCCATTTTCCACACAGGCTGCCAGTATATTATAATTGGATGGTATTCTTGAAAGTGTTTATTTATTAGGGGGAAAGATTTATAGCCTCATTACTGTGACAGTGTCCCGTACTTCCACTTCCGATGTTCTCATTAATGCATTAAAACATGACTAGGCAAAAAATAACCCAATGAGTACTGTCAAGAAACAATTCAAATGTTAAATCAGTGGGCAATGAGTGAACGGCAAGACCTGTACATATTGTGCTCTCCAGGCAGAATTATTAAACTAAACGATTTATTCTCAACACAACAGGCAAGCTAAAAACTGGACCTTAGTCATAAAAAAGGAATGAACAATGAGAGGAAAGGAACTTCCACTTCCGATGTTCTCAATGCATTAAAACATGACTAGGCAAAAAATAACCCAATGAGTACTGTCAAGAAACAATTCAAATGTTAAATCAGTGGGCAATGAGAGAACGGCAAGACCTGTACACATTGTGCTCTCCAGGCAGGATTATTAAACCAAACGATTTATTCTCAACACAACAGGCAAGCTATAAACTGGACCTTTACATGAATTACATGTAATTAAATGGAATTAAAAATCATTTAAGCAAATGTGATTTCCTTTTCCATAGATTTTAATTCCATTTAACCACATGTAATTCTTAAGTTAAGGAGTAAGTGAAAAGTATATCGAGACCTTAGTCATAAAAAAGGAATGAACAATGAGAGGAAAGGTAACAAAGATTGAGTGGTTAATCTAGATTTGCATTACAAAGAATGTCCATTCAATTTTTATATTCAACAAATAATTTGATGAATCAATCCATCCACGAGGGCCTTCTCTTCCGCATTGTCAAAATGTGGCAAATTGACGACATCAACAACTAGATGATGGAATTGTTTGCGTATTCACTAATTGAGTCTATAGTCGATCGTGAAATACCAATTATGGAAGATTAGTTAAAGGAAGATGTCTTTCCTCATGTGTCTAGTTTCTTCTGCTATATTAAAATTAGCTCGTGCATGTGTCATGCATTTATTGTCCCATTGCAGCAGGCGAGAACTACAGGAACTCATGACATATACATCAGGACAGCACTTTTACTTATCTTGATTAATTTGAATAAATGTAAATGTAGAAGTGGAGTAAAAAGGTTGTAACATCTGAATTTGAACCTTGAAAACAAATGGAGTGAAGGGTGTGTGCATTTGGCTAGAAAGAAGATTTACAAATTCACATCAACAGAAGAGTCAGAGTTGATTATAACTGTGCATCTTCTTTTGGCTCAGGTTCCTTTTGACTGTATGCCCACGTTTGAAAGACAATTCATTGGCAAGAGCAACAATAATGCAATTCTTGGCCGACAATGAAATCAAGAGTCTTGTCTACTCCAAATGTATGTTCTCAGCACAGCAAATCAAAAAAAAAATCACATTCTCAACAATTTGTTGAGTTTTGTGGAATTTACACAACTTTAGTTTCACAAGTGTAGTTCAATAAAAAATCAGAAAACTATCGTCGTATAGTAAAAACGAATAAGATTTCCCGCAGTCAGAACCTAAAATCGGGTATAAACTCGTTAATATTAAGCGAGCAACTTACAAACTAATCCGGGTTACTCTATTCTAAAAGAGTAAAATATTCTGCTTTGTTTCGCGCTGTAGAGCCAAAATCTGAGGTGTGAGAATCCTCATGCGAGGAATCTCAAGCATAAAACTGTATTGTTTTAAAGCACTATGAAGGTACATTCGAGCGAATTAACTTGTGTTGCAACAGTATAACTAGCTTTGTTGATTTTATGGATCCATTGCAAATTGGAGGATGAGTAAGATCATTAGGTAGACGCAGTCATAATGCATCAAATTTATAACAAGATAATTCAAGGTAACACTCAAGAAAAGCGACCCAAGACGTCTCTGATGAATTAAGAAAAGAGGTCATTAGTGGGGTTCCTTTGATATTCATCTTCAATGCTTTGTATCCTCCAATTATATTCATATATGAGTATGCATGTTAACACACATTGTCTTTATTTTAACCTTTTGCGCATGGAAATGAATAAAATTATAAACTCATCAACATCAATGAAAGAGTTCAAAATGACTGCAAAATAGACCCGAAATCCATGCCTGTCTAGGTTCGGTCATTCTTAATGCAAGTTTCAACTTCCCAATTCAGTTCTAATTAGTAATTAGGTAAATGCCAAACAGATAAAAAATAGCATTCTCATTAGAACAATGAGCTAGTTTATTTTCAATTCACCTTTACTATTGTGTCCTGCTGCGATTAAACATTCTATTCATATGACAAATAGTAGTTTAGCAAATGAAGAGCGCTGCTCGACATTGAAGACGAATCCTCCATGATGTGCTCTTCATTTGTCCCCATTTTAATGTCATCCCTTTTCTTTCTATACACTTAATGAGGGGAGACATCAAGATCAAGATGTCAGGCAAGAATGGACACCCTTGTAAAATAAATTATTCCTATAATAAGTTTTACCTTTGCTCATTCTGTTTGTTCGTGATTTCCCTCACCACTCTTCCTATAAAAAGCTCTGGTCACTACCAGTTGCTTCATCACAGTTTAAAAGTTGCAATCGTGCATCTTACAACAAATCAATTAGTCATCATGATGAAACTTGTGAGTAAATAATCAAAGAATTCACACTATTTTCTCAAATTTTTGTGAACAGTGCCTTTTTTCATTTCCCATTTTCTTCGAATTGAATATTTTTAATAATTCATTATTTTTATAAAATCCCTTAGCTCGTCGTCCTTGCCTTCATTGGCATTGCTGCTGCCCGCAGTCCCACACGCACTGGTGACTCAAAGGACATTCAAATCGTCCGCTCTGAAGTCGAGAATAATGGAGATGGAACTTATTCTTTCCGATATGAATTGGACGATGGAACCATTGTTGAAGAGAAAGGATACCTGAAGGCTCCACTTCCAGGAACTGATGAACCAATCCAAGTCGCTGAGGGATCTTACCAATACGTCAACCAAGAGACTGGAGAACTTATCCGCGTCGACTACAAGGCTGATGAAGGTGGCTTCCAGCCCGTTGGTAAGACAAATTTTCAAAAATTGGAACATGGATTGATGGACATGGTCTTAATAATTTTTAAACTAATTCTATTTAATTTTACACAAATTTTTAGGTTCCCATCTCCCAACCCCACCCCCAATCCCACCAGAGATCCAGAAAGCTTTGGAAATCATCTACCGTAATGCTGGAGCTCAAGCTCAACCAGCTGCCGGACGACCAGCCCCTCCACGAAGACAATAAATATTTACTCAAGTCTATAAAATTATGAGTTTCTAAATTTCTCCCTGTCTCTTCGTTTCCTTCCCGTTTCCTACACAAGAACCCCACTTCAATGTGATCACCCAAGAATTGGACCCTCCACTTCTATTATTATCTATTATCCCTCCTTCCGAAATTTTCTGAACATGAGTCTTCATCTGTTCCTGTTTCTACATATCCTTGTAAAATATACTTTTATACTATTGAACGGTGAATAAAAATCATCATTTATACCTTTTGTAATTTGTTGTATAAACTATTTAGTATCATCACATTAGCATCACATTATCTATTGTCCGTAAATGAAGAAGCATCTATTATTTTGTGCGTAGCAGAAGGAGATCATTTTATATTCTCAATTTTGGGGAAATGATTTCCGCATCTCATTTCTTGCTCAATGAATAAAACGACAACAATTGGAGTTAACCTCGAAATTTGATGGCTGTGTTGGAAAGAAAATTATCATAATTAAAAGTGAGGAGGAGTAAATAAATTAGTTAAACAATTCAGACAGAAATTTAAGTATTCCTAGGTCATCCTCTTTTTCATGGGTAGGAAAGGGATGTGTGGCCAAGGGCAAGTTGTTTCATTAATTAATAAAAACAGGTACTTCTTCACTGGTGTCGTCGTTGAGTTTACTTCAAAATTACAAGAATTTAATTCGGTTGATTTGAGTGCAATCTTTTATTGACTCTATGACATATTCTTCCCCAGAAGAATTGCCTTAGCTTGTCCAGTCCAATATCTCAAGAATAGATCTAGTCTTTCTAGATTTCCAACGAAACTTCTATGCTAATTGTTCCTTGCCATAATGAGGGGTATCTCATGCCTAGTAGCAGTTTACCAGCAGTAAAAGTGAGAAAACCCCCAAAATATTGCTTTAAAAGTTAACGGGGATAATCCAAGTTCTGTAGATATAATTCTAGTAATTACACGTAGTTTGGGTTTCATGGATTTACAAAAGTGGGATGGAGAATGATGATGAAAAAAATGTTTAATGTTTGATGTTTAAAAAATTGCTAAGTTCAGATATTTTTGTATCAAGTTAAATACTAGAATGGTTTAATAGTCATTTCTTTAGTGCATCGGTCTCAAATCGGAAAGATTCTGTAGCATAATAAATACATTCGCAGAGAAAATGGTCAATATGCTAATGCTGATTAATAGACTGGCTGCGTATGAACAGGGAACTTGAAAGTGAAAGTGTAACTGCTTCAATACAAATTCTCCACCACCTTGGATTCCAGGAACGAATTGTTACTTTTATTACTGAAGTGGTTTACCCTTGATTGCATCGCCCACACAAGTGTCCATGAATAAGCTATATTAAGATATTTACTATTTACTACACTAACAGGATGAGCACAAAGGCTGAGACAAAACTTGGAACAGAGTTCGTGCAATAAAACCTAAGGAACTAAAACATTCTCTACTTTAGTTATTCAAAATCTTTAATTTCATTGAAGTAATAATTAAGCTTATCTTATGCTCAACTCTTTTCTTCACCAACCAAAAAATACTACAAGGAATTACAAATGGTTTCATGATCAAAGATCAACTAGCACTAGGCAATCAAGTTCCTCATATTGAAACGTGTCCACTTTAATTGATTAGGCGAAGCAGTGCACGCAATCTTCTTCAATACTATTTCTTAAATCATTGGATGGCTCTGATTGAAGATGAATTACACCTGTCATAACAGCATGCCTTAATTAGTTGAATGTCAAGCTTAATTGCACACATCTTCAATAGGATTATACTTTAACATGTGTCCACATATTGAATTATTTTAATGTTCAAGTATTGTTTCACTTAAAGTAAATGCTTGTTAAGCACGTATATCGGGTACTCATATTCTAACTATATGGGTGGTAAAAGTATATAATATGATAAGTACATCACGTAAAATGCATAACCTTATAACCTTAAGCGGTCATGAATTAATTATTAGGACATTGTTAAACTGAATTAAAATAAATTATACTTTTAACACATGTTTATGGGAAACTAGAGTTTGAAGATTGGATTGTAAGTAAAGTGAACCATAATACTTTTGCTCGACAAATTAGTTATTCTACATTCTGTAATACAATTATTGCAATTTGATTACATGCATCCTTTCTCGCATTCACTTGTTTCATGATCCCATCATGTCTGTGTACTGTCACCCTATAAAAAGCTCAGGTCAGCTTTAACGATATCATCAGAAACGTTCAAGAAGAGCAGTAATCACAACCATGATGAAAATCGTAAGTCTTCGTACAAAACTTTAGAGTTCATTTTATATTTTTTCTACTCAAACATTTTATTATATTTTGTTTTTATCTAAAATTAGATCCTCCTCGTCGCCTTCATTGGCGTGGCATCAGCTCAATTTGGTCGCCAAAATCAGCGACCTGCTCCAGCAAGACAACCAGCCCCAGCCCCAAGGCCAAGTGCCCCAAGAACCAGTGGAGGTGGAAATTCAGCTGACATCCAAATCCTCCGCTCCGAAGTTGAAAATAATGGAGATGGTACGTTTTTCTGCCTTTTTTTCTTATTAATGCAAAGTACTAGCAGATCTCATTTACATGAAAAATAGGCACTTATTCATACCGATACGAATTGAGTGACGGAACCATTGTTGAAGAACGTGGCTCTCTTAAGCCCCCACCAGCAGGCAGCGATGAGCCAATTCAAGTCGCTGAAGGTTCTTACCAATATATATTCACCGGAAGGAGAACTCATTCAAGTCAAGTACATTGCTGACGAAAATGGATTCCAACCTGAAGGTAAGTTATTTTTGTGATTTCGGCGAATTTGTAGTAAAGGAGATAATTCCTCCTTATCGAGCAGCCAGCAAATTATAATTTCTGTTTAAATTTCAGGTGCCCATCTCCCAACCCCACCACCAATTCCACCAGAGATCCAGAAAGCTTTGGAGATCATTTACAGAAACGCAGGAACCCAAACACAAGGCCAACAGCCAAGCAGGCAAAGCCGACCCACTGGCCGTTTGAACCGTCAATCCCGCTTTTAAGAATTTTTAAAACTGAAAATGTTATATTATTTATTGCATTTTGTACATCTTTGCAATTTATTATAATCCAGAATAAGTATGACGAATAAATCCGCTTTTTTAAAATATTATTATTATGTTCCTTGTAGTAGTCGCAGATATTTCTATTGAACGAAAATTCGTAGCTACAATACGACGAATAAATTATGAATAATTGCATTCATTTCATTTCTATTCTGAAAAGATTGACCATTTAATAAAGCTATTAACTAACTAACTAACTAATTCCAATACACGAATTACCATTTCATCTGCACAAGCTGGTATTTAACGCATCCCGTTCAAAATGAAGGGTGAGACAGTTTTAATTTACTGCAAACATCTTATAAAATTCCATATTAAACACGGGCGGATACCCTCTTACATCATTAGCGGTAGAACAACAACTTAGTGTGCAGAATTAATACGGATGTATTTGACGCATTCACAGGACATTCTGAAAGAGCAATAAGATTGCAATAAAAAATTAATGATTTGATTTGATATCATACCTACTTGATTTTATCTTTTATTCTCAGCAAAGACATTCGGTTTTCAGAGCATGAGTGGTTTTATAGAAATTTTTTCTGTACTTGAGAATTTTTCCAAATTGAATACTTAATAAGAATACTCCAAACAGGAGCCGTCTGTACGGAAACATATTTCTGTTGGCCTTCAGCTACTGATTGACAGCTTCCTCAGACTTGGTGGCTTCTTATTTTAAGCTTCCTTAGACGCGAATTTGGAGATTGGATGGAGTTTTCATGCCTACACTTTTTTT
>WJEZ01002995.1:0-11881 GCA_009869925.1 Thalassaphorura encarpata
AAAATAAATTGTCTGATTTCTCTTGAATCCTCAGTCTACCTCACCCTTGACTAAATTATTTTCTATTAAGTCTTCATTTAACTCTAATTAAGTGTTCTCAGCTTCTTCTATCGTCTTCGAAGATTTATTTAAGCAACTATTTTTCAAGCAAAGTTTCAAAGCCAAATGGTTATATAGCGATATTGTGGAAAAGTTCATCTTCACAAGTGCTTCTGATCAACTCTGTTTCCTTTCTTGACAGCATGAATTATTTCGTTGATAAAGAACAATCATTGTGTACATTTACTCATATTTTTAAAGCATAGTTAAAATTAATTCTATTGTAAAAAATTAGAATATGGTCGAGAGGAGCTGCAAATATCGAATGCAAGGTGCTAAAAATACCACACAATACCAGTTTTGAATCCTGTCCACTTAAAAACCATAGAATAAATCATTGAACTTTGGATCTAAGCTTTGTTTTAGTCAATTTAGTTTTAGTGTTATAGGCCTCGTAACTATGAAGAACCGTTTTTAGACGCATGATATTGTAAATTACCTAAAGACCGACTTTCTCGGACCGCCCGATTCCCTCGGTCCGCCCGACGAGAAGGGGAAGTGGGAAAATTGGGACTGACCGTAAAAATTGAGTGAGTATAATGAGGAATGCAAAGTAACTAATGCTTACACTGCGTTGGCTTGTTTTCCTATGTTTGTGTTAACTTCACAGCTCAATTTTTAACAAAACCTAGAACTAACCAACGAATTGGACTACGTAGTAAGACAACAAATGAATTTCATTCAAACTTTGACGAAATAAGTTTATGAGGCTCACCAAAAGGCACCTCTTGGGAGCAAGATCAGTCGATTGGCGTAGATTTTTTTGAAATTCGATTAAGAAATTTAGGAGAAGAGGTGGTTACAAGCCGAAATTAAGCAGCACAATTTTGAAGCATTGACTGTGAAACGCGATTCTTATTTTGCTTCCTCAGAAACATGGTCGCTTTGACTATATTCGATTTATATGCGCTTCCATTTGATTCAGTTTATATAACTAGCTGCCCGATCCCCCGGACATACAACATCGCCCCAAGCACACCGGGGGAGCCAGGGGCTGAAACGCTCAAATCCGAGGAGTTTTTCGATTTGGTGAAGTGCGACCTGCAGAGTGCTAACGGACGGACGGACATGACGAGAACATAAGCTTGGCTTTGCCAGCTAATAAATGTATAAATGAAAATACGTTTTTTTAACCTTACTTAAATAGCACGTCCTTCAAGAAATTTTAGCCGTGTAATTTCACTAAAACTTATAATACAACATCTTTGGACTGCAGTTATTTGAAAACTATAAAAAAATCAAACAATTTTTTGTTTAGGTACTGAGATAAAGCCGTTTAAAACTACAATTTCACGTCAAACTCGACTATTTCTAAAAATTTTACCAATTTAGTGTCAACAGATGCATTTTGTCTCAAAATCTTAAGTTCGCAGATTTCATGGTTTTATGTCGTTTAGCGGGTGGCGAGATTTTAGGAATGCTGTTTGACCTCAAAAACGAAAAGAATATGCGTTCTGCAGTTTTAAAAGACATGTAAACGCATGTCAATTAAACTTATGTCAGGTTAGGTTAGACTAAAGCCTCCAAATTTCTTTAAACTCAAAAGTTTAGTTTTTTTTAAATTTACGGCGCCAGAGTCCTCCTTCTCAAATTGTTATCGCCATTAACCATTTAAAGGTTTGATAAATTATCCACTGAAGTTGTTCTATCAGAACAAAATTCAAATAGCATCAATGTTTAGCTTTCACTGGCAACCGGCAATAGTATTTTTATTTAAATTGTGAAGTTTGAAATTTGAAAAATATTTTTGACGCTCAAAATAAGGCTACTAACTTGCGCTCAACATTGAATAAATTTAAAATCTGAAAATCGTTTGTGTTTGTTTGTATTATAAGTATTTGTTCGTGTCGAAAGTGGACCCGGGAAATAATGGATGTTGGTGGAGCGATATGAAAGTAGGAAACATTGTTATAATGACGCACTGAACTAAAAATTCAGGCTCAATGCTTAACGGACAGCAGGTAGTGTAAATGATTTTGCCTTTACGAGCCAACCCTGCGTTTGCTAAATATTGTGCCCTTTGTTTTGTAGATTGACAAAGTGCATAGTAGATGCTCGGAATTTTCGGGTCCGTAGATATAAATTAGTGAATATCATAGAACCCACAACGATTAATTTTGTATACAAAATTTTGAGTTTGCACTAGTATTATACAACTTTCCATTGATGAAATCAATTATGAGCATCAGGAATTCAAATCTAAATCTATTCGAAAATCCAACAACAGAGTTTTATCCAGACAAACTACAAGTCAAATACAGTTCAGTTGGAAATAAACATAAAAGTTGTTAAGGCCCTATTTATGCGAGAACCAAAAAGTAATTAGTCAACTTTTTAATTTAGATTCATTGGAACAGGAAGTCCGTCTTATACTATAGTGATAAAGTTAAGCGTTAAGCGAAACCTAAGAAACAAGATGAATTAAAATTAGTAGAGATATCTTTTATCAAAAATCCTTTCGTTTCCATACTTAGCTAAGTCGTTTCTAGAATGTAATTAATTAAATTTACATTCTCAAACTTTGATCACTATAAACTATAACCGTACGTGCCCTGGAACAAGTGTTGTTCAAGTGAAGTCAAGTTACTTGGTTTAAGATTTTCTCAAGTGCGGGGCATTTGGATTCCGGAATCCAGAGGCAGAGTGGTTACATGTACGTTGCAGACAAATTATAGTGAGAATCTGCGCAAATATTTTGAGTTCTGCCAATATGGACTATATGGCTCTTAAGTATTGAAGACGTTAATATCTTAGAAGTCGGGGTTCGGATACTTTTTTATTGGGTTCGATGATTTAACACAATAGCATTTCCTAGTAATCCACACATTAGAGGGGTCTGGAAAATAAAAAAATTTGTAAAATTACTATAAAAGATGGTACAGTCCCAAATTTCTTTTGATGTTAATAAATCTACATTGGAAATTCTTTCGAGTCAAATGTTTTATCAACTAATCCTGAGTAACATGAGTGATTCACGGCAAAATAAAAGTATGAAACAAGTGGTGTATTACGTTTGGTTAGGCATTCAAATATTAGTGGGTGACGTGGTCAGGATGTGTTGAATATACTGATTGAATTCTAACAAATTGCATGGTAGAAAAACTCAGTACTTCGGCTTCCAGCATTCATCAAAACTAGCTAAATCAAAGATGAACTCACTAAGCGCTGTCCGTGGTTGCCCAGTGGAGTTCTAATCATTATTGCGTTGACTTGGACCGTACAAAGACCTTGGAACTGAAATTACAAATTATTTGGACCATTTTTGTTTCAAAACTAGAAAAATTTCATGGAACTTTTCGTTTAGTTTTGGAGCTAGGGTCAATTGAACGTGCGGAACTAAAAACTTTTCAATCTTAGTATCTAGATAGATTTTCTTATGTTTTCCTAAATTAAGCTTTTTACTCTTGTTCTAGTTCCGTTTTCAAATCTTTTTTAAACACTATCCATGAACGTTGAATTTAGAAAAATGGCTAGTTCAAAATATCAGAATTAATTACACGTCCAAAAATTACTTGTGTCAAATCTCTTTATTTTCATTGCTTATTACAAAATTCTGCATCTTGCCCCTAAGCACACTATGTTTAAATTAGACTGCAAGGAACATGAGCATGAGAAGTACATGTAAAGATAAAGATTGATTGAAGTACTAGATAGCCAAGCCACTATCTGTACGTAGAATAAATATTTCATTGGATGGAGAAGGGTCGGGATGGAATTTTAGGATTTTTCATTCATTTCTACTGCATATCCTTTACCTGTACTTTTATTCCTCTGTATTTGTGGTGAATATGTAGTGTGGTGGGGACTTTTGCACATTCAATATTCTGTCGTACTCAGAAAAATTTCTCTGTCCTGTTGCCTATTTGTTCTTTGACTGATATAAAGAAATATACTCAGGGATTTATTCTTTATTAGAGTTTTACTGGCTACTTAATTTGCTCTCCGTTCAAAGTTTAAGGAATCAAGGTTTAAATACTCAAGGTGAGTGTATAAGTTTTTCTTTAAAACATAATAATTTGAACTACTCTAGTTTATTTTAAAACATTAGCCGTTAGTCTAATACTTTATGAAATTAAGCCAAAATAACTGACAGTATTAATTTCTGTATCTACTAAGCTGAGTTTAAACGTCATGTTTCAGCTGGGTACTGATTGATGCGAGTTTTAATCTGTCCAAAAAATCAGTAAAAAACTGTTTTACAATGAAAGGATAAACTGCAAAGTTAAATTTGAATTGAAAAGTCTGCAAAGTCAAGCACCAGAAATAATTTCCTGTTCTCAATCAAGTGCTATTAGCACTTGTATATTACCTCCAGATACTATCACAGTGGTAGAAATCGTTTGCTCTAAAAATAAACATTGCTGGTTTGATTTTTTTCAAATTTTTTAGCCATGGCACGACCGGGGACTTTCAAACTTCTAAATCCACTGAAACGGTCATTAGAACCTGGGGCTGACCTCATGGGTCTAATACATACGGATTTTGATGCGGAAGAGAAATTGGGCAGCGATTCATTTCACGCCGGTACGCTACATTTTACTGGAACTGACCCGTACAAATATGATTCTTTGAGTAGTCTTTATGAGACGAAGTTGAAAAACTGGCCATTTAATCGTTTCCGGAACGACAGAGGATTGTTGGTGGACATGGGCCGCCCTTATTCAAAATCAAAGCCCATAACTGTTGCCGAATTTAAGAAACTGTAAGTTGTTTAATTTTATTCTTAACTTGACGCACTTATAACAATTTAGCTGGTTGAATTATTTTCTTAACGTGACGTTCATAGACGATCATAGACGATCATAGAATATGAATGACATAACGACGAATGTTTTTAATGTTAAGACTTATCGATTTTAATCCAAATTATCTAACTACTTCGTTGTCTAGAGAGAAATGAAATCTTTAACTAAGCTTGACTGGAGATTTATTATTCGTAGCTGTAATGACTACTTGTGTTCTTTGAAAATTTTTTAGCGCCGGACCTGACCTCAAATTAGGCCATGACTTTTCGGAACTCTATAGCTTATGGGATAGAGTTTTAACTGAAGAAATTCCATACATTCAGAACCTTGAAAACGTTCAACACAAGGATAATCGTGTGAAACTCACTGAATTTGAAAATCCGCTCAGACTCCTCTGCAGAGAAAAAAAGTTAAATCTCATCGGCATGGATAAAGCCTACACGTTGGTTGGACTACCAGGCACTACAAGTCCAACGCACAAAGAAGATAGAATTTTCGGAAGTGCTAATGAGTTAATCATCGGAAAAGCGCTTTGGTAAGATTGTTTAAAATTTCTTTGAACTTAAAGTCCTGAGAAAAATAAATTTTATGACAGAATCATGATTTGGTTAGGCTTTTGTTAATAACTGATCATTAGATAGCTCTTCGTTCTTGTATTCTTTTACAAATCCTGCATTAGAATTTGGGGATTTTGGTAAAATCTGACTACCCTTTTCAAAAATTTTGTGACTATGAACTAAAAAATTTAATCGAAAAACGTTGTGGAAAAGTTATCTAAATCTATTAAGAATGTTGGTCGGATATAATATAGTCGAAATTGGAATCTAACAACTACTTTGTTTCTTGTTTTACTTAATCAGGGTTATTGTTGATATGCGAGACAATAAGAAACTGGCCAAAATGCTTGCCAACCACTTGAAAATAAATTGTGAAAATTTATTGGCGTCAAAGCAATATATTCTCACACCACAATTGTTGGATAAATGGAAAATCAGATATTATTTGGTAATAACATAATGTACAATTCACTTGATGGTGATAAAGTGATATTATGAGTTAATTGCTAATACATTCGTTTCTGTTTCTGAATAGATACTACAAAATCCTGGGGATATCGTGGTAATTTTAATTTTTGAAATTTTAATGTAAGCCTTCACAAATTTGTATCAACATTCTGTATTAGGTTACAATGCCCGGTTCTATACATCTTGTCACAAATTTGGAATTCTCCGTGAAACTGGCTGTGAACTATATTCCGACACGTTGGCTCGAACCTTTGTTGGATCACGTGGATTGTTTTTGTCCATTGGAACGTAAGATTCCAAAGGATATAGGAGCTGCTCGATGTCTGCAGTAAGTTATTTAAAGTTTTGAAGTTTAAGTGAGTACAATTCCTTGTTTAATTTTGTATACTCAAATTAGGCACGGACAATCACTTGCACAAATTATACCAAACAGCATGGTGCTTCGCGCATGTGCAGAGTATAAAACGCAAAGGCGAAGGGCTGGACTTCCAATCAGGGTATGTTTCATATTATTATTAATAGAATACTCGCTTGAATAAATTATACGCTAAAAAATAAATCATGCAACTTTTAGGGAATGATAGATGAATTTGAAATGGAAATATCGATGCCAACAAAGAAGGCAAAATTCTCAGATGCCAAAGATTTTGGCAGAGATTTGTCTTCGTTCAAAAAGGCCAATACATCTCAAAAGAAATATTTCTGCAAACTGTGTTTTGAGGATAAGCTCATGTCTGAGGAAAAAGCGCAAATGAGTAAAACCAAATTCAATAGACATGTGGCTGCCTATCACGTTATCACCAAATCCACAAGATTTTGCAAGACCTGTCCTAGAAGATTCGGGGATGAAAAAGGCTTCAAAACCCACACATGTTAACTATAAAGTGAGTGGGTAAAAATTGTGAAACAAATTAGTCAATGAGACCGTAATTAAAGCATTTGCAAATTTTGTTTCAGAAAATGACATCCGAAGGAGAAAATAAATTTAGCAAAGCAAATGTGTCTCATCATTCCAACTCGACAGTCCCTGAATTTCAAATGAGCAAATGTTTCAATTTAGCAATTAGTAAGATGCTTTGCATTGAATTGTGGTCTTCAGTTATATTTATGCGTTAGTTAAAAATTATAGAAGCTTTGAGTAAGCGTAGTTATAAAATTGATTAGATTTGGAGTTTATTCAAATTATCCTATTGTTTATGCATAGAAAAATGAAATTAATTAGTAATTAAGGTGGCTCATGTTTTAAGGTGCTTTCAATTTAAAACAGACCACAAACACTCACAATAAGGACATGAATATGCACTAAACATATTAATTCTGAAATCCTTTATGACAAATCTTTATACACTTTTAGAATAATTTGACTTCGACCCGACCTCATCGGTCGCGTTGGAATTGCTAATTTGCTAATTTTGCCGATTTAGAATAGTACTGCTACTAAAATAGTTTATACAAGGCTTAGAATAAATTAAACATTCATCTGTATTTTTGGAACGACACTTTTGTAGATTTATAATTTATAATTGTTCAAAGACCACATGTCAACCATTAGTGGCCTCTGAATAATTTTTACACCTTTACCCTATCAGTTTGTATGTTTTCAGAATTCTTCCAAATTATCCTCAAAAAACTGTGTACTGGCGCTCTAGAATCCTTTTTTTTATTTCTCAGTAATTAGTTCCAAATTTCCGGTTTAGTTTAGCAATATAAAATTCAGAACTTAACTGCATATAGGATTATATATTTGTGTTAAAAAATTTGGAGAGTTTGACCAAAATTTAGGACAAAGTACGATTTCACGTCGTTCCCAATTACTTTTAACCGTCATACAACAGGTTTAAGCCGTAGCATGGGTCTGAAAATTAAATCTCAAGTTAACTGGACCTCGCTTATATGTAAACTAGGAAACAAACTTTTATTTTTCCGTTTCAGTTACAAACAATTGCGCTTGAACGGACACGACCAACTCAAAAGTTCCTACAGTCCGCAAATTGAAGTCGAAACTATTGTCAAACGAATGAATTTTACACAATACTATAAATTCAACTATACAATACTCTATTTACATTTTCGTTTTGCCCGTCGTCCTGCAATATTAATAACATTAACTCATTAATTACGTACTAATCACTACGACCGAGCAGATCGGTCCGACCGAGCAGATCGGTCCGACCGAGCAGATTGGGTCTATAAAGCAAAACATGGGATTAATTTATTAAGTAGGTCATTAACAAATCTCACCGGTGTGGCATTATGATTCGTTGAAGTTTGAGATGCGTTGAGTTGTAGCTAATTGACAGTTTTTTAATTTATAACGACATTCAGAACTGACCAGGGAATGTGAGTAGGTGTTGTTGCGAAGAAACGAACATTAATAAAATCATTAAATAATAAAGTGATTTGACAATGAGGCTAAAGTAATAATATAATGGTAAGCCGTACAAATCCTCCAAAAATTAAACTATAAATTTACGGGCTCTTGCTTATTTGAAAGGACAAAAAAATTCAGTCAAATTTTCGTCTAAGTGCTGAGCAATCGACGTTTGAATAAATACGTACATGATAAACTCAATAATTTTGCTAATTCGCAAATTTATGCATTTCTCAGTGTCAAAAAACAAAAAAGTTTGGACAGAAATATGATTTAATTACAAGGCTAACATATTGATCTTTAAATGTCGCAAAATTAATTTATTAATTAAATGGTAATTTGTGTGCACCCAGCTCTTAGTATAACTCAAAAACATTCAGTCAACTTGGCAACTGACATAGAACTGGGTCAACACTTACACGGCTGAAGATGTCACAGCTTGCGAACGTTTGCAATTAAATTTTACATGTCGATTCAGGGAGTCCTTGCGTCTGACGACGGTATTGCAATATGGACATGTGCGCAACTCATGAGACATTATTGTATGATTGTACATGTTGCGGTTGGTAAATTGTCTCCCTAAAATTAAAGAATAAATTGAATATCGGTAAGCTCAATGGGTATAGGTTTTAATTTAAATCGTAATTTGCTCACCACAGCCAGGAATCGGACATGTCTTAAGCTTCCTCACTTTCGTTTTGGGTTGTTTTTCCGTTTTGTTTTTGGTTGAATTTGACATTTTAACTTTTCTCCGCAAGGAAATGCGACTATATTTTGGCGTGTCGGAGTGACTTTGTTGTTCAGTGTGGGTTTGGGTGACATTGGATGAAAGAAATTTCTCCTTGTTGTTCTCAAACTCCAGTTCAAAGTTTTTCCATTCTTTGTCAAGAGAAGACTTTTTGCTTTCGTAATAGACTTCTTTTTCCTCCAGCTATATTTGTTTTTCCGCCAGGTTCTTCTGAATATTGTCTAACTCCTGCATATATAAAAATTCCAAAGAAATTTTTAGAGCTCAACTTTGGCTAAGGTTAAATTTGAGATAGCTAGCGGCCTAATAATTATCAGCAAAGCGAGAAGCGCAATGTAGCAGAACGTGAACCAGCGCTTGCAATGTTGCAAATCGCAAATTATTATTAACCTTGTAAATGTAAAGTGATCAACTTACAACGGCCTTTGCCTCCAAATCGTTCTCCCTACTTTGTAAAACATCGTTTGTCCAAACTTCCAAATTTCTTTGAAGGTCTTCATATTTTTGTTTTGTCTTTTGAACTTCTAGCTGTTTTGTTCTTATGTCCAATTGAAGAGTCTGATGCATATTTTCAAATTTTTCCCGATCGTCATTCATCTTTTAAAACCCGTCCAGTTGACTCTTTTGTCTCAATTTGAGGTTAGCATCTAGAACACAAATCTTTTCCAAGACTTCGTGCATATTCTCCAATCGTTTCTCTTTTTGTTCAATTTCATTTGCCAAATTTTCAATTGTCGAGATCAGTTTAATCTTTTTATTTGCAATTGCAAGCTGTTCTTCTAAATTTGCAATTTGATTAATCAAACCATGTTGCTTAACTTCTAAATTTGCTTGGTCTTTAGCCCTCTCTTCAACGTAGGCATTTTCAAGCTCGTCAGCTAATCGTTGGAAATCGTCATGGGCTTGTTGTTTGATCCTGAACTCCATGTCCTTGCAAAATGCGTTTTTACATTGGGAGTTAGCGGAATCATTTTTTTCAAATTCGTCTGTATCACTCGTTGATATCTGTTCTTTAGAGCTGATTTCCCTACTACGTTGCAAATTTTCTAGGCATTTACGCCTTTTTTCATCCTCAATGTTTTCCATTTTTTTTTAGCTCTTCTCTCCTTTTTTCGTCATCTTCTTCTTGTTCATCTTCAGAGATCAAATCAACGATCTCAATTTTATCATATTTGTCCCGTTCATTTTGAATATAAATTTTTTGTCTTGCAATTAATTCCCTTTCCTCTAAAAAATGAACTAGGTATTAGTCCTTGCATTTTAGTATAAGGATATAGAAATTGTTCACATACCTTTATCTTTGTTTTGTCTATATTTAGCAATTCTAGCCCAACCATTTCCAAGTTCTGTTTCATCTTTAAAAGCTGTGACTAACTCCTTGTCTCGAAGAATTTCAAGAAAAGTTCACCGCCTTTAACATCTAAAACAAACAAATGTATTCATGAACTTACAAGTTAGTTAGACTGTTAGTACTGCGCAGCATGAATCAATCAGCATTCTATTTTCGAATTCATGGATGTGAATGAACGCATCCAATTAAAATCTAACAACTTTCATATAAGATTCTACTCTCAGGACACTATAATTTGAAAAAAAACAGAGAAAACCACAACTGGTCAGCTTAGTTTTACAAAGCTAGATACATTCCTTTTAATTACATAATTAAAAAAGGCCAATTATCTAAAAAAAAAGTCCGAATTTATTTACTTAAAGTTAACGCTTACCACTGGTCGGAAAATGCGTATGCACTCTTACTAAACTACATATAATTTAGACTTACTTTCTCAGAAATACATTTTCCCAACTGACGCTTGAGGCATTTTATCCGTGCCTCTTTGATCTCGGATTCCTCAAAAGATGCTTTTTTGTCCAGTCCTAGAAATCCCCAGTGAGTATCGTCATCCCCATACATCGTGATCTATTTAACAAATTTAGAAGATGTTTGCGTAATTAGGAACAGTTTTCGTGGTAAAGTCTTAACTATGTCAAGTGTCCCAAGCCAGACTATTTTTTGTATAAGCCATAGCAGTTTTTTAATTTGAAAACTAAATCTTGTTTTGTAGTACTGAAAACCCATTAATCTGATATGAACATACGTGATTTTTACTTACACTTACTGCTATTGAAGATGAATTTAACGTAAAAACTGACCTGTTAAGGCGATACGTTTACTTACCAGTATTATTAGTATATATCTAAAGTCAATCACAGCACCTTCAAAAATATTATTAAGCCAAGGTGATGAAATAATTAGAAAAACTGATGAAATTTGCGCACGCAAGAAAGATTGCAATAACAGAATTGTAAAAAGACGAAAATTAAGTTCCCCACCACAAGGAAGTAAAGAAACGCCCTATGCTCAACGTTGGACGAAAGGAGAGTCCCCATCCTTGGGACTTTTTTCTTTCTGGCCTATCAGTTTAAATATGCGCTTTTATAATAAGACTCACTGAAAACACGAGTAGGCAGATATTAAGGTAGATACGCTTATCAAACCATACAAATAAAAGTTCACATTTGAGCAAAAAAGATTATAACAGAGTCTCTCATAGTCTTAAATCTCATATATCTTTTCTTATGCGCCTTATGTAAAGTGAATTGACTAATCAAATTGGCGACAGAATAGCCCGATGTAAAAAAACGATCAAACTAAGAATAACTTTGTGCTTTTTTTGGTTGTACTCAAGAATAAATAAATTGAGTTTGGGCTGCCTGGTCGTAACATTGAGCTGGTCACACTAAACTATTTTATTCAAAAATTGACTAAAAAATTTGATGACCAGACCATGCCAGTTTAAGAAATTAAAAAACAGTCTTCAACGGTTCAATTTTAGGGCTATAACCACGGTGCGCTCAATAATTTGTACTTTGTTGAAGGCAGCATGGTATTGTG
>WJEZ01002996.1:0-11877 GCA_009869925.1 Thalassaphorura encarpata
CCCCATGCCCTTGTGGGTTAAAATTTTATGGTGATCAATTTATGGTGATCAAACCTAATGCCCTCCTGGGTTAATTTGATCACCATAACAGACCAAAAAATTATTTTTCTTTTCCGTGACGAAGTATGTCTTCACCTGGTAAGGAAGAGAGGGTCGTCAAGACATCTTGGAATTATCCTTATTAATATCGAATATTACACACGAAATATTTTAGATAGATTACAGGGGTTTACAGGCTAACACATCCGTACCTACTGAACGTAAAAATATGAACGATACATGAAATGACGCAAAATACTTCGGTACATGGAATAGGCGAGATACAGAAAGATCCACGCGCTCCATGCGCTGTAGATAAAAATAACTATCTATCACTTCCCAAATATTGTATATAAAATTCGAATAAATTTTCTCGGATGACATGGTTGAAATTAACTTAAAGTTAAAATAAACTTTATTTAAGTTTATTGTATATACTTATGAGTAGAATAGAGTCGGAATCGGTAGCACTCATTGATTAATCAATGTGACTTGTCGTATTGTTATGAAGAATGTTGCGGGTGACTTGAATAAATAAATTCTAATCCAATCCAAAAAAGAACTAATTAATTAATTTTTAGCCTTTTGTCATAACTAGTTGACCTAGCAGCAGTGACTTGTTGAATTGGATTGGGTTTTATTCAAGCCAACAATAGTATTTCTGGATTCATCAATGAGGGCTACTTGTGCTACCATAAAACCGAATAAAAATTACTTTACACACACAGGCGTGTGTGTAACGTCAAAAAAAACGTAATAAAACGCAACGTAATAAAAACGTTATGGTGTATCGAAGTGTCAATATCCCAAGATTATTTTCGTGTAATTGTTGTTTAAATATATGTATATAGGATGATATACTCCTCCGGAACTACTGAACGTAGGAAGATGAGCGATACGTCAAAATACGTAGAATTTGACCTGGATTTCCAACATCCCCTTCATATACCGATAATTGCGCGCGGAGCGTGGAGGGCAGAAATAGCAAACTTCGCGCATGCCAGTTAGGTTAAATTGTTTGGCATGTCCTGGTCGACCTAACAACCAAGCAAGGAGGGATGGGTAGAACGTACGAAAGTTATCAGCGCAGCAATTACCTGTGGAGCACGGAGTAGCAAAGCGGGTGCCAGCGCTTGCAGGCCGCTAGTTAAGTTGACCCTAAACGGAAACACAGATTTTCCTTTAAAAACTAGTGTTCAGACTTCAGAGAAAGCAACTTTAAATTTTTGTTTCAATGTATGGGTACTACTGCAAATTGAACAGCTATTGAAGAGTTAACTAGCATCTGCAATGCTCTAGATGTGATTGTATATACTTAAAGACGGAACAATGAAATGCGAACTGGAAACACTAAAATTAGATATATATTTGTTTATTTATTCAATAAAGTTTGTCAGGGTTAACTTTCACGTTCAATTCAAAGTTGAGTGTGGCATTATGTGAAAGCAGTACTACTACGTCCTAACTCCTAAGTGCTAGATGTACTTACTAAGTGGACCGATTCTGAAAGAAGAGTAATTGAAACCTATAAATAACTCTAATTTATGAATTAACGGAGAGGCGTGAAAATCGAATTGATGCAAAATCAGGGCTTGTCTTATCCAACGCAGAGAAATTAGCCGTGTGATTTATTATCTATTTTTTATCATTTCGAGGTAGACGTACGAAAGCCTTACGTAAAAAAGGAAAGGGGTTGGACACAAACGTGCATAAAAAACGAAATAAATTCGCTTGAAATCTCGAATACTTCTCATGTCGAGGAAGGGGGCGTGTACAACCAACCAACAATTCATTTTCTTTACACCTTCCGAGAGATTGGAACGATTTCCTCGTTACAGTATTATGATCCTTTGTTATGTTCAATAAAATCGGGGAAATACTGCTATATGTACATTGATGTTATTGTCTTATGATTTATACTCTTCATTGACCAAACAAGGTGCCGAACTGATAGGGCAACCTGGTACTAAAGTTTGATTCCCGAGAGGAGATCACGATCGTAGTGCATTCGACAATAATCGACATGTACTCTTGGAGAAAGATCTGTTCCAACAGCAATTTTTGATGGGAATTTATTGAACTGTTTTAGAGCATTTTCATCCATGTATATTTTGCCAATATGTTCATGAGCGGTGGATTGCATTTTATTTTTTCTAGACATCACGGTAGGAATAGGCTTTGTAACTGTCACGTTATGCTTCGTCACATTATTAAATTTAATCTCCTTTTGCTTGTAGCAACCTAAAGCTTTCGAATTTATTTCCTTAAGAAATTCAAAGTCCATTCATCTATAAATACCCCGAAGGAAATTGGAGAAACAAAAAGCTATTGTTAGGTTGAAGCATGCAAATGTTTCAACCTATATGTAAATATTATTTGCTGCTTATTCGCTCTAGTCCTTTACTGAAACAATAATCTATACAGATATACACGATTTTAATAGTATTATTATCGAAATATAGTAAAAAATTCGCTACAATTAGGGATCTTCAGTATATTGTGTACTTGTAAGGACATGCGTAGTCCCGTCACGGAAAAACACAAACAGGGCGAGCGAGTAATGACACTTCAATAAAGATTTTTCATTTGATTTGAGTGTAATCATAGATCCACTCCGTGTCGCTCAGATAACTAATTTTTCTAGCTCCTGTATGGTTTCTTGCTCGATTCTTTGACGATTTAATTATGAGCCTAAGTTTATTTCGTCAAAAAACTATTCTATAATTAACCAGGGCAGGGCTTATGTTGTATTTGCCGACCCAACTATCAGTAATCAGTAATAGTAATAAAATGATCCATCAGGTCAATTAGTCATTAAATCATATTATACTAGACTTTATTATTGTTGCGCTCAGCGCACGCGTTTTGTACGAGTTCGTTTTGTAAAGGGGAGAATTCTGTCTTTTTGACGTATCTTCATAAATCCAGCAGTTTCAGAGGAACGAATGTCCAATCTATAAATTTACTTATTTTGTGTCGGTAATTAAGCACCGAACAAACTCTTCCTCTTATCTACAAATATTGTTCTACGGGTTCCGAAGATATTTTCCAAATGTGATCATACCATTTGAATACTATTCTTTATTTTTCAATTTGTCTGATTGGTATATGTCTGATTGGATATGCTTAACTAAGGGCTTTCTTATTTTCGACTTCTTTGCGATGAGCATCCTTTCTTTGGGTGACATGGTGCTTTCTAACCTTTCCAACCAATTTCTTCAAATTCCACCTCTTCTTGGGAATCTTGGAAGTATCTTTTTGCTTCTTCGGTGCCTCTGGGTTGGCACGAATGGCTGAATGGGCTTTCTTGTAAATTGATTCAATCTGAAAGTCGGCAATGAAACCCAAACATTCAAGATTAGTATTAAAGCGTAAAAATAAAATCGAATGCCGAATTTGTTTAATTGAGAAATTTCTTACATTGTCTGCCCCAATTCCCTCCTTGATGAATCTGGAGAATTGACGTTTGAAGGCTGCTTCGTCCTCATCAAGGAGGTTTTTCATGTATTCTGCAACATGGGTTCCAAGAATGTGTTTTCGGTGTACTTCTGCATTGAGTTGTTTACCTTCACCGTCCCAACCAGGGAATCGTTTCTCACTATCAAATAAACGTATTTAATGGTTTGATTCTGGTCTGACTGCTGTTTAAAAAATCAAGATGACAAACCTGTGAGGGATATCCAAACCACCGTCAACTGCTCCTTTCAGAGCTCCAAATATTCTAGCTCCAGTCGTTGTTCGGTACAGACCAACATCTAGGACAGCTCGGAAAGCCTTGGGTTGACCATCGACGCATTCAACACAATAATATTCTCCTGTCACATCCTTTTGTCCCTCATAGATTGAGTCTAAACCCAATTTTTTTAGCAACTGCAAAGCCAAATTAAATACGCTTGAAATGAAAAATGAAACTTATCAGTAGTACGAAGTAACATAAATAATTTAATCCCTTACCCTTCGGGCAAGAAGAAGACCAGTACAATACGCTGATGCGTAATTAGTAAGGCCGACTTTGATACCATAACGGGGGAGTTCATGGCTATAAGCAGCACAAACAATCACATCACCTTCCAGTCGAGCATATGCGATCTAAAGTCAGAAATCGAGTTTACGAATTAATTTTAAATGACGGCACATGTTAATTTGGCCAAGAATAATCAAGTCGTACCTGGCAAGTTATATCCTTGTTGGAAAATCGAACAATCATACGGTACTTGGGTGTATTATACTTATTTTTATCCTGGACAATCAGACGTTTTCGAGCATAATAATCTGTTCTTCCCTCGCGACGCCTCTTGAATTTGACTTGAAATCGCTTGAAGTAAGCTTTATTCTTCACAACTTTCACGAAACCCTAGATTTTAATTTACTCATGTTTCACATTGTAATGAAATAAAAATGACGGGATAAAAATTTTTCAAATAAAGTTACTCACCATGGTGACAAGAAACCCGAAACAATAAACTCGGTTCGGTAGTGGTAGTAAAGTTAATACTTTACAGTGTCAAGAGCCGGTACCAATACCAAAGGCTATGCAAAAAGCAGGAGCATGCCTAGAGTAGATACCAGGCAAGAGTCATAATAGATGGCAGTACAGGCTGACAAGGAAAGGTCACTATCTGCTTCAAGCACCCAGGTGTCTTGGTTCTGGTCTGCACTTCTGCTGTCAGCAGATACGACATTATTTTTGCCTGATGAGTATGCTCAACTGTTCAAGTCCCCTGACATGAAAAACAATGATAATGAAATTCCTCTGCAAAGGTCACAATTTTTTGACATACATACATAAAGGTTTCCAATTTCCCTTGGCAAGTTTTATCCTGGGTTAAATCTGATGCTAATGCTAATTTTCCCATTTAGCATTTCGGCAAGTTTTTGTCATCTACAGAGGTAAGGTAGGTATAAGAAAATATCAGAATTCACCACCAAATTCTATTAGTTCACCTTTTCATGTTATTTTCCTGCAATTTTTCATACATATTCTACTTGTATTCTGGATTGTGGATATTTTATTCTCGTAAAAAAACTGTTTTGGATAAAGTTTGGTTTTTATTATTTTCATGCATGAGCATGGATGGATGACTATGATCTGAACAAAGACAATGAAATGAAATGAAAGGGAAAAAAGTTTTCGGAATTTGGGAAAGGGATTTGGATTTGCGGATTGCCCATGTTGTAATCTGAAAGCTGCAAACTTTATAACTTTCCCTTGTGGCTTGCGGCTACTCTGTTTTACAGTCATGCCATCTACCAAGGGCTAAATTGTCGGCCACATGCATGCTTGCGAGGAGTATGTAGTTTTGCATTGTAGTTCTGCAAAGTGCACGTACAGTACTTGCGGGAAAGACCAAACTGTATAATTCCTTAACTCGACGGATTTAATCGTTCCTGGTTGATACTTGAAACTGCTGGAGTTACAGGACTCGTCAAAATGGTAAATCTTTTGGAATATTAAAATTTTGAAAAAAATTAGCGTCACCAACAAAGGCTTAGCTTAATATGAATTTTATATAGACGAAAGGAACATCAAGTTTTGGAAAACGTCATAACAAAACCCACACTTTGTGCCGCCGGTGTGGAAGATCCTCTTATCACATCCAGAAGAGTCGTTGTGCCCAGTGTGGTTATCCAAGAGCAAAGCTGCGTCATTGTAAGTTTGATGGTCAAAATTATTTTTGGTTTCAGTATTTAAATTGGCGTAAGGAGTTAAAAGTTAGTCCAAAGTTCATCCATCTTGTCTCGTGTTGAATGGTATACGTGGTGCGGACGGGTGACGTCGACTCGGTAGGGTAAATGTATAAAATAATTTAGTTTCAGGGTTTAGATTACGTGTAAAGTTACAAAACCTCTAAGGGTTTTTCCTTGAATACATTTTATTGTTTTTTGATTTGTAGATAATTGGTCGGAGAAAGCCCAGAGAAGGAAGACGACCGGAACTGGCCGAATTCGCTACTATGAAAGTTGTACGACGCCGCTTCAAGTGAGTATTAGTTGTCTTTTAGTGTATTTTATTGGTAATTTGAACTGGTCAGGTCCAGGCCATGTTTTCATTTTCATGAAGGCTAAATGGAATAGAAGAATGACTTCTATTATTTATTCCCAGTCCCTTTCAGACGCTATGATAACTTCCTGTACTTGACTGTCTAGCTTTCATTTGATTCGATTTAAACTACTATTTGCGACAGTATTATACGGCTGGTCTTACCTGTGGTTATGTTTGAGTAAGAAAATTTGACATGTCTGTAGAAATTTGTTACATTTTTCGCAAAAGCCTGGACGTTTGGAGTAGTCCTGAGTCCTGGCACTCATTTTATTTCTTTAAAGAGAGGATAGGGAAGGAAAAGAAGGATTTTATTTGTCAAATAATGAAGAGAAACTTAGTAACGAACTGACGACTTTAAGATTAATGCTTGGGTTCAAATTAGTTATCTACATTAATGCTTGGACCTACATTCGATTCTCTACTCCTGTTGTCTTTAACCTTTTGAACCGTACAACTTACCGACTGGACCGATAAAATGTAATGTAAATATAAATACATTTTGAAATATTTAATATCAGCATCTCCAAATCTTTAACTAAAGTTAGCATGGCAAATTCACAATGATTTACGACATCAAGTGATACGAAGGACTAGATTCGATTTTATAATTACTGAATTATAGGGACTGTTTTATACATTTAGATTTTTATACCCGGTCCAGTATTTATTTATAGATAAAGCCTTGGTATTTTACTGACTTACAATAATGGACTTTTGAATTATTTCTAGTTCTCGAGAGTCTATTAATATTATTTCTCATATGGTACCATTTGTGGACTAATATTTTATTTTTGCTTTCAGGCATGGGTTCAACGAACCGAAAATTGTGAGGAAATCAAACAAATCCGTGAAGCCATAGATCGTATTTCTGTCAAATTTATTTGTTAACTTCACTGGAATAATAAATTTTAAAGACAAAAGCTAATTCGTTTGTATTTATTTTATTTAAAGACATTTCACATATTTTGCATTCAACGATTTTTTCATCCAGTTAGGGATAGATGTTTTTAATAAAAAATAGACTGCAGTTGTGTGGGATAGAAAAGGACAGGCACCTCAATGTATAGATCGCAGCCCAGCTCGGATACTCTGCTCTACAAAAAGGAAATGTGCTGTTCAACGAACCATGACTGCAATTTCACTCTGAAGGTAGATTATTGCATAAAAGTCAGAGGGGTTTGCTAATGTTGACTAACTTCCTTTTCCTTTGATCCCTGCTTATATCAGCTTCAGCACACCTCATTGTTTAGGTATGTTTTCACATTCGGATTTACCTCGAATTTGGCTCCTCGTTTTTTAGTTATACCAGAGACTATAGAGTATTATTATATTCAGTATATAATATCAATATATATCAATATCATATATCAATATAATAATACTCTATAGTCTCTGGTTATACTTATATACAGGCAGCCAAACTAAATAAAAGAATTCCGGACCATCAACGTAGTTTTTCCTCAACCTTTGGGCTTGATGAATAGTACAGAAGTATTCACGACATTCGGATTTACCTCGAATTTGGCTCCTCGTTTTTTAGTTATACTTATATACAGGCAGCCAAACTAAATAAAAGAATTCCGGACCATCAACGTAGTTTTTGCTCAACCGTTGGGCTTGATGAATAGTACAGAAGTATTCACGCATTACTGATAAGATATTAATATCAGCTGCCAGTTATTACGTTAATTTGTATCCGAGATATTCACACAGGCTCCGTGATACCGATAATGTATGACTACATAGTGACATGATAGGAAACTTGCTCAATAGAAGTAGTATTTCAAAGTGAGTGTTTCGATCCATTCCGAAGAATTTGATACAAAATTGTTTCGCAATTAAACTGCTAAAAAATGCCTTTCTTTGGTAAGAGAGACAAACAAAGTTTGAGTTCGCAACAACCAACAAAAAATGGGTACTTGGAGAAAAATAACGGTTCTGGTGAACATGTTCCTGTGTCCAGTAAATCTACTCCTAATGCGGCGAGTGATACAAAGGAAGAGCAAAGAATTCCTCGATCCAAGCTGGTATTCCATTGTCAACAAGCTCAAGGAAGTCCAACAGGACTCATCTCGGGTTTCACTAATGTCCAAGAACTGTATCAAAAAATGGCAGATTGCTATGGATTTCCCGTTGAAGAAGTGCGTAAAGTTCAAGACGATCTCTTGAGACTATAGTTTTTTTATTACCAGTATATAGATAGATTTCAGCTTTCCCAGTCGGGTATCTTTTCCAGGTTTAGCCCTCAATCCCTTCATAAGTAGAAGCTCATCGAGCAACTATAGACAGGGTCGATTATTTAATTATTGTAATTTTTTATACAATTTTATATTTATTCAATTCTGTATGGGTTTTAACTGCTAAAAATACCCTTGAAGTTTGAAACTTTCTTTTCGAATGTATTTCTAAAGTAATGGCAGATTAACTTGCAAACTGCAATTGTTGCTAATGTTTGAAAGTCAGGATCGCTGCAGGTGAATCCTAATAAGCGTTAAAAACACCTGCTGGTGCTGGTTCTCGGCTTGGGGAGTAAACTGTCGACGTTAATAATTCATGAGCGTACATTTTCTTTCGAATTCGAAAATTAATTCTACATTGAAACTCAAACAATTCATGAAAGGGTGTCCTCAGAAGCGGTCCAAACCATTAGATAGACATCTTATTTAAGTCGAGAATTTAGTGTAGTTTATCGCAGTTTATTTTTGGCCAGTTGGAAAATAATTAAACACTGGGATGGGAAGTAGCTCCTATTTAATACACATTTCATAAATTACCGACAGATTTTGTTCTGCACATTAAATACACATCGTATTGATATGGACAACCTTCTAAGTGCTCAGCTGTCTTTAGACGACTTCATTTTCATTCATCGAAAGGGTAAGTTTTATGTTGAATTTTTCGCTCAATCTTCGAGATTCCGAAGATAGGTAATAGGTAACATATATACATAATGCCGATTATCTCGAATTGTGATTTAAAGTAATAAATGTATAATACCTTTGTCACTGAAAAATAAATGTAACAAAGGAAAGCGTGAGAGTAACACAAATGATAAAATTTTGAAATATAATAAGACTCAAAACTGATAATATGACTACTGTAATAATAGCTAAAAGATGGATTCAGTATTAAAAGCATACTATAAATAAACATACTACACATAAAAACCTAGTTCCTGTTGTTCAAGTTTCTGTCGACGAGACGTATCTTTAATCAATTTATCCAGGCATAAACAAAGAAGTTGAGGTTACCAAATCAGAGGATGCTTTGGGACTAACAATTACAGATAATGGAACTGGGTTTGCATTTATAAAACGGATAAAAGAGAACAGCATTATTGACAAAATCAAATCCGTTCAGGTTAGCTTCTGATCTTATACTTCCTTATAATATTGAAGAACAATATTTCAACCGCTCTGACCGAGATGTTTTATCATTAGATTGGTGATCATATCGAAAAAATTGACGGCAAAACTTTAGTTGGATGGAGACATGTTGATGTTGCCAAGTATTTAAAAGGAATTCCACTTGGCCATACCTTTAAAATGAGTTTAGTAGAACCACTTCGAGCCGGCTTTGGTGAGTGTATTTTCGATCACCATATTCTCAAAAGCAGTTTATATTGTATGAGGCCTTAGTTTCAAGTCTACTCTAAATCTAGTAAATGTTGGACCCAAGTCAGAAGGAAAGAAAACTTCCACCAAAAATTATGGAACTGGAAAGGAAACCCTAAGATTACGAAATAATGGTCCAGCGCAACTAGTCAAAGCGGTGAGCTACACTTAATTGTAAGGTTCCTTAAGTAATCGGGGTAGGAAGGCCGTAATAGCGGCGTTGAAAAGGAAGCGTAGCTTCGTATTGAACTTTTAATCATGCTCCGAATCCGATCATTTTTTATGCGTATTTCTTCCATATGTGTACTAATTTATACGACTCTATTTTAGCCTGACTACTTTGCACAAACAGCCGTGGCACGAATTAATGGTCTTCTGGAAAATTTTGTTGGGATCAACGACGTTGACTTAGGTGAGCGAGTAAAATTTTCTCCTTAGTTATAAATCAAAAGTTTAATTAACTGGCATTCATTTTAATAACTTGCGCCTTAGCTACACAAATTTGGGAAATGGCAGAAGGTCGTCAAAATACGATGGAGTTTGCTGAATCGGTGGATAACTCCGAACTAGAATCATTTGGATTTACAGACGATTTCATTATAGAAGTATGGGGAATAGTTACGGACGCAAAATCAGGTCGCGACCTGAAAGATTTTGAAGGTGATGAGGATCCATCCGATATCCCATACAATGTAGAGCCCGTCAGAAGATCACGATTCAAATGATAATTGAAGGTTGAAGGGCTTTTTGTTATTTCCATTAATATGTATATTGCAATATAAATTGTAAGTTTTGATTGACCACATTAAAACCTTCTTAATGAGCAAGCGAGTATAGATGTTACATATTTATTAAGCAATTTTTTCTTGGTGCTCCTAAACTCGTCTCTGACTATACTCTTTCCACATTGAAGCATTGTTTCCCTTTCTTATCTTGAAGAAGGAATATGACATATTTAGCATATTTCATGAAAATGTGTATTTTTGTCCAGATTTCATCTTTGCAACAATCCTTCGACTCAATTAGTTACTTCTAACTTTTCCCTCCCACCCTCCTCGTCACACAGTCCGAGCACGTAAATTCTACTGTTCAACAGTTTATTTGATAGGATTGGAGCTTTTGTGTGAAGCAACATGGGACACACAATAATCAGAAACTTCCAAATTTTTCCTAATTAATTACCTCTGTGCTTTCAGCCATTTTGCACCAGGATCCGCCAGAATCCACAGCTCACAAAATGTATTTACCAAAATTATTATAGTACGATTCCGAAATAATATATGTCGAGCAAGTACTGCTTGTCGCTATAATTTCAATTCGGCTTTGACTTTAATATCATTTGGAACACCTGTGTTTCTATTGCAGCTTATTTACAAAATCAACATAACATTTTTCCATGTAATTAGGTACATTAAGATTCTTCATCCCATATTTCTCGGAATGATCACAACCCAAAAAGAATGCAGGAATGATCTAGTGTATATCATATGCACTATGGTATCTCCAGTTTCATAATTATTACGAGCTCACTTATTCTGGGTGATCTTGGGAAAAAGAATACTGGACTAATACACTGAGCTAAAAAAACTCAGCTAATTACTTTGAATGCAATGTTTACCCAAGAATAAATTAAACATGCTTCAACACTTCCCTAATGCAGGCCGATAAATGGACTGCGAAGCGAACTTAATAAGTGGAACTTTCGTTGCAATTTCACTTTAAAGAGGAATGAAATTGGCTATCAAACTATCCTATTAAATGGAATTTAGGCTGCAGGTGAATTCTACGTGAAAATAATAGAATGCTTACTGAAAATGTAAGTCATCCTAATCCGTGAAATTAACTCCAGCTCAGGGACACTTAACCTCACCTCTGAACCTAAACCAGTTCAAATCAGGCCTTACATTCAAGAGGATTAATATCGGAAGAAACTACGAGGCTATCTCAGTGTCATGAAAAGACTTGCATTTAGTTAGACTTTAGACTTTCGGGCGATTTCAATTAAGTTGTTCTACGATTTGCGTGGAGTGTAAACATTGGTGCTGGGCTAAATAATTTCTTAATTGGAACTACAAGATACGAGGATGAAAACATCACCGCTAAAGCTGGAATTCTAGTAATGGAACATAAAGAGACTCCGTAGACAGTCTTAAAACGTAGACATGGATGGAAACAATGGGA
>WJEZ01002997.1:0-11874 GCA_009869925.1 Thalassaphorura encarpata
TGGGAGGTTTGTATGCTACGATTTGATCTGGCTGGCAGGCAGTTGGCATTAGTTGTCAAAGATGTACATCGAGATGTCAACTTCAGCTGCGTTGCAAGTTGCAACTGCAGCTTCGTATTCATGTCATTTATTCTGGGATCCGAGCGACTGTATTAACTATGCCGAATTGATTTTTTCTGTAATTTTTTATTTGTAAAAATTTGATTAAGGAACCCAGGCCAAGCTGAGAAGATTCACTTTTTGGCCGTGTTCATGTTTTTCACTTTTAGCACCTTGCACCTGGCACCTGAAAAATAGTTTAAGGTCAAGGTCAATGTTATGACTTTGTGTATGATATACACAACCCACTGCATGCACGATTGTTACTACTAGACTCATAAATTCTTGCATATGATTGCGAGTTGAAATTGACAGGCAATATATTTGCCAGCTGGGATAGCCAAGCGTGTAATTTGGGCGAATGAATTTTCTCCTAAATCATTTTGATGCTGAGGAATATGAATGGTTACAAATTTTATCTGATTAATTCATAACAGACTTGAACGGATTCGTTCCTAGTAAATTCTTGGTCTATTTTTAGCTTGGGCTAGATGACTTAATTGCTAATGGACAAAGGAGGTTACTAGGTAGAGTTTAAGCATCAGCTACTGAATGAGTTGATTTTAAATGTTGTTTTTAGTCTTGAGAAGAGCGTGTGTATAGTGTATGCATACGAGTATTTGCTTACGCCCACAGCAAGTGATGAACGCATTGTACGTGTAATGTGTGGTCTGATCATTTGATCTTTAAGTGGGACCACATTGAATTTGATTTGATTAGCAGATGAGATCATTAATTTAGGAAACACTCGGCTAACGTTTACTATCTTCTTTCATTCTTTGCATTTGATGACTAGGCTGGACATTTATTTCATGAGAAATTTAAGGCTTATTTTGCATTTGCAATAAAACTTGAATCAGAATTTCGGTATCCAGCTGTGTAGGTGGGCGTTTGTGTTTTGTGTTTGTGCCTTCACTCATATTCTATTTTTGTTTTGATTTTTCGTGCAACAATGGCGTTATGTTAATACTAATAATTTGATTGGTTCAATTGAGCGTAGTTCCTTGACTGTAATCTAAGGCAAACGCACTAACAATTTATTCTGGAACTCAAACTCAAGTATGACAAGGAAATGGCCATGATGGTTGCTTGCTTGTGTTTACACTGGAATTTGTCATTTACGTAACTTTGGTTGTAATAATAATTTGTAGTTTCGTATAACATGGTTTTCTGATAAGATTAGGGAATTGAACGTGGAATTTGATGGTTTTTCATGGCTAATGTTTTCCTGGAAAAGAAGATTACAAAAATATATTTCATTTTAGCTAAAAAGAGTTGGTCTCGGTTAGCGCAGATAAATGGATTGCCATTGCCATAATCATTATCTTATCACATCCACGACCGGTGTACTGTTCAAAGTTTCGCACGATTAATTTTACAAATTCCAGAATCGCGTACGTAATTAGTAAGTACAAGGGTAGGGCGAACTTGGTTTTAGATAGGTACTCTACGACGTGTAAGTTGAATTTTTCGTTCCTATTCTATCTTGGGCTGGGCATGTCAGTCAGTCTGTCTACACCTCGTGCTGGGCTAGGATTAAGTGTGACTTTGCATTTTTGTGTCGTGTCGTGGCGCCTGCCTAGAGTGTTAATTACATACGTCTTGTAATATCGAAGGAATTAGTTGAACCTAATAAGGGTGTGGCCTTACGGGTATGATATATTTTTTATGGATTATTTAGTAGAATTGCAGATTTTATTATCTTCCATGGAAAAATGATCAGTCGTGGTTTGCATCGTTCATGAATTTCTACGCTACATTAAATTTTCCGACTCCAAAGGTGTAAATGATCTCTCTCAGCTTGGTTTTGGTCGGACGGAGATAGTGATGAGACAGGAGAAAGGAAAATCACAAATGAGTTGGTGTTAGGTTGTAGTTGGCGTTACAAATGGGAAGGAATGTTATGTCTCGTTCTGGTGTGATGGGCGGTTGATGTTCTCACTAAAATCTAAGGAAAGGAAGTTAAGGAAGAGTTCCGTATTTCTACTTTTCCTTCCAAGGAAGGTTTTTTAAAAAAAAGTTTGAGTCTCTCGGATGTTGATGGTTGATGTATGTTTTAGTGAGGAGGATAAGCTAAACTAAAGTCGTCTCTGTTTACCTTTTATGTCAGCTAATGCATACAGCCCGTACCCATAGCATCTCATCCATTTTTTTACACGTATTTCTCTGCGGAGGGTAGAAAATTAAATTGGTTAGCCTGGAAAGGAAAAGCTTCCACTCCACTCCACTTGCTTGCACTAAACTAATGACTAATGAGAGATTTGGAATGGAAAGATGAACATAGGGTTGGTTTAGCTTAGCTTGGATGAGGAAATCAACGGAAGGGTTGAAACAACTGAAACTGAAGGGTTAAGCCAATCCAAATACAGACGTGGTATGGTATGAGAGATCATCAGAGTTATAATTGGGAGATCCATATATGGTTCATAATTCCAACTCCGATTCGTACTTTCGTATTACAGGAAAATATAAAAAAGGACTAGCATATGGTTGAGCTTTGATTACATGTAAGAATTCCTAAAATTGTCACTCTCGTTGCTGATTAGGCTTAGTTTTTTAACATTCAGCGATTAACTCCGAAGGCCAGAGTCCTAATTAAGTACAGCAGTGTACACAGTAGATATAGACCAGTTTTCTGTTTTTGTGCTGTGTAATTTGCCACATTAACAAAGGGATGCATCCAGCTATTGCAATTGTAGGCTATGAGATACTCAGTTGCGAACAATAAAACTTGAATTAATGGTTTATTTTTCTGTCAATGTCGTGTCGTCGTTATCATCATAAGTGACGGATTGGTAAGGAATGTGACACTGGCTGTGTTCTAGCATAACCTTGGCAGATTATGTAACAAAGAATATAAAAGTTATTACAAAATTGGTAGCATTGATTTTGTAATACGAGTGATTCGAAAACTTTATGATTTTACCACGATGTGACAGGTGGAATTAATATTTAAGGATGATTAAGAATTTAATTTATGTAAAAAGAAACCGGATGGCAAGTTTGGTTTAGTCAGGCTAGCCAGGACCGGCGTGCGAACAAACTTGACACATAACAGTACGGCACACGGTACGGTAACTGCTGTTTGTGCTATTGAACGGTTGACGAGTGCTGTACTGGGAGGACTGAATTCAATGCATGCATAAGTTTTGGCTACTTATTAAATGAAAAGCGTGAGCGTGTGAAGGAATCTTCAATTTTTTAACGAACCATGAACGCGTAAATCGTAGCATACATACACAACAGTCGAGAATCAACTACACATACTGATGCCAAGCATGACCATAATCGCATAACACCAACCTTGCACTTGAATTTGAATTTAAATATTAACATTATCACTACTTGGCAAGATTCAGTGTGAATGTAATTGAAGTTCGAACGGTTTTTCGTCTTTAACTGCTATTAATTCCTGTAATAGAGAAATTATGTGTATTAAGGAAATTAGTTAATTATATTTTGAATTCAGCTTATAACTTTTTTTTGTATATTTCCAGATGACGGAGCGAATAGTCGGCTGAGTGGCTGGTTTTTCATAAAATCAACGCAGATTGGACAAAGAAAACATTCATTTGAAGAAACACGGAAACGTGCATTAAAATAATCAAGTGCGGCAAATTGACTAAGAGTTTTGCTTAGTGCGGCAGCGGCAGGGTTAAGGATAACCATTGCCCATGATTGCTGTGGATCTATTTCTAAAGTGAAAATTCAATGAGTGGTAGTGGTAGTAAAATTTGTGATGTAAATACAACGACGACGACTGCTGCTCCTACTACATTCAACGACCCGTTCATAACTTAACTGGAGCCTTATCTGTGATATTAGTTGCCTATTTCTGTGTATAAGTTTGTGGTGTGGAGTAAAGTGCTTCCAAGATGTCAATGTCCAAAGTATCCCAGAGGGAAGATGCCCTCAAATTTGAGACAGGGAGGATCAAGGCCCTCCAAGAGGAGAGATTACACATTCAAAAGAAAACATTCACAAAATGGATGAACTCATTCCTTGGGAAGGTGAGTGCCAAGAAATGCATTTATTTTAATTGAAACTGCCATGCTTAAGCTCAACTTTTTCCATGTAAATGGATTTTAGCATGTCGAGCTTCTTTTTTTGCATACTTCTTGTTTGGCAGAGAACGAGCAAAAAATTTAATTTTTAGTGTCCCCTCGCCTTGGAATGTATGTGACGTTTAAAAATTCTTGTGCAGAAAAAGGGTGGTCTTGTAAAAAAATGGAGAGGGATTACGTTTATGATGGATTACATGGAACATGGGCTGGTTGACGGTTGGCTAAGTGGACTAGGACTGAAATGAATTCGAGTAGAAATGACAAATGCGCCTACCTGAATTGCCCAGTAGCAAGCAGGATTATATTTTGTCTTTCTGGTGTGCATTATTGTTTAAGTTTCTGTATTTAAATATGATAATGGCATTTTTATGGGATTTTTATATTTTCATCTGCTATCGTGCTGTTGGTATTAGTCTAAAGTATAAAGTTCAAATTCGTGGCATCATAAGATGACTTTTAATTTCGTTGGCGTTGTCACTTGTGATTAAAATTCTTCAGTATTACGTCACTTGGGTTTAACACGGTTAATTTTTAAAAAAAAACGTGATATGCTAGTGTGCTAAGAATTAACCTTACTCGACAAATTTTTAATATGAGTTCTGAATAAGAATAACGTACAACATTTTGTAGCATTAGAAATCTTTGCCTATACTTAGGCCTGACTTTCATTCACTGTAGATGCAATATATAGAACGAATTTTCCTAGAAGATGAATAATTCAATCTTTTTTTTATTTTGCCGTTTTCATTCAATTCAATTCAATCCGAGTCAGTGGTTTTATGCTTGGATCTCGCATTATTCTTACCTCGGATTTACTAGGAATCCTCAGATTGTTCAAATTGAACACCAAGAGTATAAATGAGTAGTAGACTCTCTTCTTTTATTTGTATTTCTGCAAGTGCAATGCTAATGCCCAAGTTTTGCAAACAGTGGCAATGGGTGAAACCAAACAAAATGTATCGCTGACGCGGTTATGGTATTGGTGAAGGAAGTGTGTCAATTCTACATCTACCTCCTACGTTGTTTTGTCAGTCAAACGTGTGAATTATTTTAGAATTAAAAATAGATTAGGACAAAGCAATCGCACAGAACAAAGTTAACAATGCAGTTGGGACTTGTGTGATTGCTGACCGAAACGACTTCCTACCATCGTTATCGTTTAGGTAAGGCGGGAAGTACCGTAAAGAATGTTTGATGCTCACAGCTTGTTGAAGTGCAGTGCAGTACGGTAGTTGGACTAGGTAGGACGTCAAAAAGTTAAATGCAAATGCAGATGCAACGTGAAGAGTGACATTCCCTCATTACCGTGGATCATCTCTTGAATTTGAATTGAATTTGCGAATAAAATTTAAAGTATGCTTGAAATTTAATGAATAACTTCCGTGTTCCCAAATTTTTCCTCACGTAGCTCGTATTTCAAAAATTGATTAATATTTTAATCAATTGAAGAAATCGAATTCAGTTCAGTCGCAAGGGACAAGGGTGATTACCGCGGTACTGGAGGAAAAACTTTTACCCCTAGCTGTGATGTTAATTAAACACATTGGTGTAATTTTGAAACCACATGGGAGCAGTGCAGAGCCGAGGCCGTTGGGAATAAAAGAGTTGACTTAAATTATTCAATATGCGAAATAAAACCGGAACTTTGCTCTGGTTACTCAGTCTAGTGTGACGCATTTATAGCACCTTTCTCCGACATTACCGTGGATCATCCCTTGAATTTGAATTGAATTTGCGAATAAAATTTAAAGTATGCTTGAAATTTAATGAATAACTTCCGTGTTCCCACATTTTTCTTCACGTAGCTCGTATTTCAAAAATTAATTAATATTTTAATCAACTGAAGAAATCGAACAAGGGTGATTACCGCGGTACTGGAGGAAAAACTTTTACCCCTAGCTGTGATGTTAATTAAGCACATTGATGTAATTTTGAAACCACATGGGAGACGTGCAGAGCCGAGGCCGTTGGGAATAAAAGAGTTGACTTAAATTATTCAATGTGCGAAATAAAACCGGAACTTTGCTCTGGTTACTCAGTCTAGTGTGACGCATTTATAGCACCTTTCTCCGTTCCGTCCCTGGCAAAATTTGCAATGTGTGCATCAAATGTGGGAGTCTGGCAATCAGCCTTTACTACATACTGCATTATTTACCTTGTCTAGTTTTTCACTAATGGACGTATAAGTTGAGGCTAAGAAAACGACTCCTTTGAATAAACACAAGTCATTATGTAAATGAGCAGAGCCGAGGCCGTTGGGAATAAAAGAGTTGACTTAAATTATTCAATATGCGAAATAAAACCGGAACTTTGCTCTGGTTACTCAGTCTAGTGTGACGCATTTATAGCACCTTTCTCCGTTGTCCGTTCCGTCCCTGGCAAAATTTGCAATGTAGCAGCAAATGTGGGAGTCAGCCTTTACTATATACTGCATTATTTACCTTGTCTAGTTTTTCACTAATGGACGTATAAGTTGAGGCTAAGAAAACGACTCCTTTGAATAAACACAAGTCATTATGTAAATGCGGGTTAATTCTCATTAGTAAGCTAAAGTGAGAAGGTTAGCAGAGCAGTGCAATGCAAATACGGGGTGAATAATACCATTGTATTCTATGTTTCTCAAAATTAGCTAGTCCAGACATGGCTAATCAAGGTTAAGAATTTTTGTATAATTTTCACCCACTGTTCCTAAGTAAAATCAGAGTTGCTAGTTCTTAAGTATATGTTAAGTGCATAACGCCTACGCTGACTTATGGACTAAAATTGCTATTTGAATGTGTATACGCGATAATTACAATTAAAATTTGATGAAAAAATGAATGAGATGAATTTAATTTACGTAATGAATGCAGGTGCAGAGTGTAGAATACAAATGACCTTCTGAATTCAAGGTATAATAGTGACATTAAAAATTAAGGTAGTTCAGTAGAATTTCGGTAGTTCTTTTTAAAATAAAACATCATCGCTACTCCGACTCTGACTACACTAGTAATTGGTGACATCTTAATGCACGCTACCTAAAATGAGTTCTGGATTCGGAAGTGCTGGAGGATTTATTATCTGCTAATGGGAAAATTTAGGTGGGCCTGTCTAGTTTCTAGATATGCTCACTTAAATTCTAGACTCTAGAGTGCATAATGGTTCAATTTATCTTTCCTCATGTGCAATAAGTGCATTCTAATGACTCGAATTTGATGCTTGGTTGACAGTATTTTAACTCGTAAATCGTAGCGTATCTGATCGAATGAAATATTGGTGCATTTGCATTTAAAATTGCCATCGCCACATGTTTGAATCGCTTTGAGATATGCTTATAATTATTTTTTGATATTTTCACGTCCCCCTTGAACTTGCTCGGAATCAGGGTTGTACATTTTACAACTCGGTGAGAAATAAAATAAAATAAAATTGTGTTTAACCCCTCCAGTCCGAGTCACAGGGCTGAAACAAGGGAATTGTGATGGGGAAGGCAACACGTGTTGTTTTAATATCTTGGCCCAGCGTGGGGACTTGGCTTAGCACTAGGTTGGGGATTGAACTTTAAGTGCCAGACCGAACGGAACTGATCTTCTCTTCCAAAGAGCACTAATGAACCCTTCCTTCTTAAAACTGCTCAAATTTGGCTAAATGAATGTTGATGGATGCCACCGAACTTGAACCTAACGTAAGCTAGACCAGAGTTTAACCCCCGCGACGGATGGGCCAAGCTCAATGGCCTCATTGTTTCATTTGGGTGTAACTTGAGTTTAGTTTTAAGTGAAAAGCAAAAACTATGTCCGCCTGCCTACATATTATTGAGAGTGAAACTGGTTTCGTTTTTCTATCCTTGCTTTGCTGACTATGGCTTATTTATTTATTATGAGTGACATGAATGATACGAAAGAAGGGGAAGATGAACTCCCCTTCAAACGTCCTTATCAAAATATACTCTAATTTTTTTGTTTCATTTTTTAGGCAAGGATGGAGGTCGAAGACTTATTTGTGGACCTTGCAGATGGCAGGAAATTATTAAAGCTCCTGGAGATCATCTCTGGAGAAAAACTTGGGAAGCCAAATAGTGGGAAAATGAGAGTTCACAAGATTGAGAATGTCAACAAAAGTTTAGCTTTTCTACACACAAAGGTAAGGATACCACTCCACAGCCGGTCTATTTAATGACTTTTGAAAAATTAATTAATTAAACAAAACTCAGATACTATCAATTTCGAAGAATAGAATCTCATTTAGTTTTGCTAGTTGCAAGGTTAGCTGCAGTTCATCAAGATGTGCTGCTGATATTTTTCGTATACCGTTCTATCATTAGATTGTAATTAGAAATTACATCCAAATTAATGCAACCTTTGACTGTGCTAGTCCTAAGAAAAATTTGTATAGGAAAATTTATTCATTTCATTTGGATTTTACAAAGAACTCCCTAGTTTATTATCCTACTGAATTGTAAGGCGTGAAACAAGGAAGGAGGAATAAAATTAACTGCAGAATGGGAATTGCAATGGTTGAGAGACTAATTTGTAAAGGATGGCAAAATCAGATATAAATAACGCAACGCTGCTTGCTTTTCCTTGCCGGCCGGTGTAGTGAAATGCTACTATAATAAGTTGTATGGAATGGAATACTAACTGCATTGCAGCGCAGCGCAGGGTAGTATTATTTTAATTTTTTAAGCGTAAGTCATAGCTGGGCTGTGTTGATTGGCTGTAAAGATTATTTGCAAGCTTTATAACATCTAAGCTTGCGCATCTCTCATAAAATCATATCCCATCTCATTGCAGTCGAATCAAGTCCATGGAGATGGAATGACTTTGCACTTGGGTGCAAATGGAAGAATCTGATGATGAAATGCCATTTACTGGGTTTAGCGTACGAGCTAAATGTATATGGTTGAGCGCGGCCAGTGCATAGCGCAAGCAAAGAATGGATGCAATGGAAGAATGGCTAATGTGAATTTTTCTTAATCCGAGTCATGAGCTTCACGAATTTCATTTGCTTCGCGCAGCATTGCTGTGTAGATGAAACAGAAACAAGCGCATGTGCTAGTGCTACTACTTCCGGGCAGATGAATTTCTTTTATTAATCTGAACTATGGACTGAAGACGATTTAGAATTGGCAAGAGTTTTCTTCGAAGGGGAAAAATTAATTGAGATGGGAAGGGAACCGAAACGCCTTTAGAATTTAAGTTGTTTTGATAAAGCTACGGTCAAGTTTGGAGCAAGCAAGCAGCGAATTACCAATTTTTGGTAGTTTTCGATTTTTGCGTTTGGATAAACTCGACTTCAGCTCATTAGTGAATGAAGGCAGCACTTGAATATTCAAGAGGTTGTCCAATAATAAATTGGCGAATGACAATTAATTTACAATTAATTATATATTCATCATGAGCAACATGTTTGATGAGTTGTCCCATGTTTATTTTAATTACCACTTTGCATTATGCTGTACGAAGTATTGGCTAATTAGCAAACAATACACTTGAGATTTATAAATCTAAGTTACAGGCTTGAGGCTAGTAACTATTTCAGTGTTCTTATTTCCTAGGATTTCTTGTTTTTAGTCTGATGAAGTGTACCGTACAAATTAGAACTTGCTCATTAAAATTTTGATGATTACTAAACAAGTTGTGTTATTTCTGCAGGTACGATTGGAGAGTATTGGAGCAGAAGACATTGTTGATGGGAATCCAAGATTGATCCTAGGTCTCATTTGGACTATTATCCTTCGCTTCCAGATTCAAGAAATTGAAATTGATGTGGTAAGACAGACATGACTTTTAATTCCACTCTCTACTCGTTTGTATTCAGTTCAGTTTCATGGTCATTTAACATTGTTGATGGGAATCCAAGATTGATCCTAGGTCTCATTTGGACTATTATCCTTCGCTTCCAGATTCAAGAAATTGAAATTGATGTGGTAAGACAGACAGGACTTTTAATTCCACTCTCTACTCGTTTGTATTCAGTTCAGTTTCATGTAGCATTAGCTCAGCTTCTGGCTAAAATCCTTAGCAAGGATAACGAACTTTTGTAAAGAAAACAAATTTTATGCGTAGTACTAGTACTGGTACTTAATGGTCGTGATCTCTTCAGGACGGAAAGTTTAGTCAGAAAGTCTGTGTTCAGCATCAGCAGTATGCAGTTGTCATTATTTTAATGTATTAACTGGCAAATTGGTTTTATAGTTTTTGATATAAATTATTCTGTTTGTGGCTATGTTGAGTCAGGACTTGGATTTGGATTATTGACACTTGTCCTTGACCAACCTACTAAATAGCTTAATTTAAGTTGACTAATCATGACAGACTGGCTGACAANGTTTTATAGTTTTTGATATAAATTATTCTGTTTGTGGCTATGTTGAGTCAGGACTTGGATTTGGATTATTGACACTTGTCCTTGACCAACCTACTAAATAGCTTAATTTAAGTTGACTAATCATGACAGACTGGCTGACAACTCAAATCCTAGTCTGACATACATAAGGATGAAAATTAGTTATCATTTTGATAATACATATTTTATAACTGCCGTCCTTGTTGCCTTTGTTAATCTTTTTAGTGCAGCTGCAACATTGTTATTGGTCAGGACAGATTAATCTCCTGCTTCGCCCTACGGTCAAATGTTTATTCATTCTAGATCAGGACAGATTAATCTCCTGCTTCGCCCCACGGTCAAATGTTTATTCATTCTAGATTATATTAGTAACCCTAGGTTAGGATGTGGTTGGGTTGGAACTAGAACTAAAATTTTTGTGTACATTGTACGTTTTCGTAGCCTAATATTAGATAAGTCAGAATTTCCATAAAAGGCAAACGGCTGGACGTCTTCCTCTTCAGCTGATTAGATATGAATATTTGTACTAATACGAGGTTGCGTCAAATCATAATTACTATTCTAGGCATTTCAGTATCGATGTTGATAAGTACAAGCCCAAATATAAATTTTGAAGATTTCTTTTAACTCTGGTTAAAATGAGTTCCTTTACTTTCATTTTCTTGTCATTTTTTCTAAGAACTAGGAAGTACAGTTGTTTTTGAACGGTTTCTTGGAAAGTGGGACTGGAGGGACGAGTCCTTGAGTCTAACAGTAGGGTTTCCGTCATCTGTCTTGTTAAAGGCAGAATATCTTTGTAAATGTCGTCCTTTTCTCACTGTTTTCCGTTAATTTATGACTTTGCGAGGGAGTTCGCTTTTTAGTTGTGTTTCGTTTTTAGCAAGGAAGAAACTACTATGTATCCGACACAGGTATAAAAAATGTGAGCCTAGTTTCTGACATTTGACTTCCGTAGTAAACACCAACATCCGTTCTTTGGGCTATCATTAAGAGCTAAGTATCCGAAATGGAAAGTAAAAGTAGATAGATGAGCTAAATAATCTTGGAAAATCAATTAACGGACTCTCACGGTCATCCAAGCTTGACTTGTTAATGGATGAGAATTGTTGCAAATATCTGCCCTAGTTCTCTCGGCTCATAAAAATGAGCAAACTTGTTTAGACGTTAATGTCTTCTGCAAAGAAATACTCTAATGTTCAACACGAACGGGATAGGTAGTGATTCATAACAACGTCCATGTAACTCTGGTACCCTTTTTGGCCTTTTGAGGGATGTACATACGCATCAGTTTTTGCTGCAATAAATTAGCGAAAAAAATTAACAAGTTAAATGGGCGCTTTCCTAACCTATACTTTTATAATGAGGGAGTCGTCGCAATTTTCAA
>WJEZ01002998.1:0-11866 GCA_009869925.1 Thalassaphorura encarpata
CATAAGGGCACTTAATGTTCTTAATCTTTCCACGTATTTCTTCGTTTCCGACAGTCCAACAGTCAAGTGATTTAAATCGACTGGGGTTATTAGAGTTTTAATGTCAGGTGAAATCTAAGACACCTAACGTAATCTAGAACCCGACCGTGTCCTAAGAAAAGGAACCTACTAATTCCAAAACGGGTCAACGGTACCGTTGCAACAGTTCCAACGGCTGCAGCATTGCCAGTTGCCGTTGTTGTTGTAATACATTACCGCCGTTATAAAGTATTTTAATGGCCAACGGTTCAGTTGTTTAAACCTTACTAAACTAATTTAACATTAAAATGCTCACCTAAGTCAACTTAGGGTTGCTTAAGTTAGGTTAGGTTAGGTTAGGTTAAGTTAGGTTAAGTTAAGTTAGGTTAGGTTAGGTTAGGTTAGGTTAAGTTAGGTTAGGTAAGGTTAAGTTAGGTTACGTTACGTTACGTTAGGTTAAGTTAGGTTAGGTTTAGTTAGTTTAGGTTAGGTTAGGTTAAGTTAGGTTAGGTTAAGTTAGGTTAGGTTAGGTTAAGTTAGGTTAAGTCAGGTTAAGTTAAGTTAAGTTAGGTTAGGCTAGGTTAGGTTAGGTTAGGTTAAGTTAGGTTAGGCTAGGTTAGGTTAAGTTAGGTTAGGTTAAGTTAAGTTATGTTAGGTTAAGGTAGGTTAGGTTAAGTAAGGTTATGTTAGTTTAAGACAACTAACTGTACTGTTAGCATTACAGCGGTACAGTTGAACTTTAAAATACCCTGCAAAGGTGGTAATGTATTGCAACGGTAGCTGGCAACTCTGCAGCCGTTGGAACCATTTGGAATTAGTAGGCACCCCTAAGACAATGCTTCTACCTGGGACAATATTGGATTTCGCCATACCTGTACATATGGTTTGTTGAGTTGGTCGTGTGAAAATGTATACTGGATGCATGTACGATACAAGATGTACTATTCTATGTATATGAGTCATAAATATTTAAAAGAAAGTCTGTACGACATTTAGCAATGAATCATTGGGGTCTAAAGCTTCCGCTTGTCTGTCTGTTCCGAAGAGGAAGGAAGGAAGTTATTGGATAAGGAAGATTCACTACGACTACATTGAACTCTGCCATGCTAGGACTCTACATGGAAAGAAAGTTCAACCAGATCTGCTGCCCGAGAAAGTAATAAGCCTAGGCCTAGACCCAGGCTCGACTCTTTTCCTTCATTGCATTAGAATTCTGGAGGAAAATGATAATGCGATCTCCCACTCTTTCGACTAGACAGACAGTAAAGTGCATTCAAATTCACAAAGGTGTCGTAAACTATTATTATCGTCGTGGATCCTTTTCCTTTCTCCCTTCACTGACTTACACAATGGAAATTTGAATAGGAATGTGATGCAAGGAGAATGGGGTTGCTCGTACGCCTTGCTTAAACTTGGCATGGGAGATTCATCCTGCCAAAACCAAGAATCTTTTGAATAGAATTCGACAAACTCATGGCTATGTACGTATACGTAAGCACGTCGCACGTTCTTATTCATAAGCCTCCTCCTATAGAAGTTAGACAAGACAAGACAGGATCTGGCTGGCATGAGCGGAACTTTGATTGCTAATTTGGGAACATTTAATTATATCCTAGGCCCGTCAAGGGCGGACAAAACCACACAGCGGGCGGGCGGGGAACCTAACCATTAGCTATATACTTGCCTATATGCCTGTCTGTACTTAAATTTTCTGAACAAAAAAAATACTCATCATTTAAACACTTGGAATAATTTATTGATTAAGGAAGCGGAAGGAAATGCGAAGCCAAAAAACACAAGTCTTGCTTGAAAAGTTTGGCTCTCCTATTACACAGTACATTTCTCTTTTCTTTCTCCTTTGTGGGTTGAAATGTTAAGAAAATCCCTGCTGGGGAATTCTACAGTAAGATTTATAACTACCTGTAATATGAGACGAACTTTCCCCATAAGTCAAATCTCATTCGTCTCATATTTCCTATTGGGAACAAGGGAAATAAATTTTTCTTACTACTTTTGTACCAAAAATCGTAAAATATTCCGCTGCAATGCGTTTAGCTAAACTAAGTTTTGTTCCTTTGGCCAAAAATGTTATTGAGGGGGAAGGTTGACCACTATCTCTAAAGACCCATAAATTTAAAAGGGCGTTTAAGAAAAAAAAAAGTGGAAATCTATCATTTTATTGCAACTTTTGTCAAACTATAGTCCATCTACAATGCGTGGAGGCCAGAGATGCCTCTAGGGCTAAAACTTTTAATACTTATAGAATTTTTCACTCAAATTTCACACAGACATGAACATGACCGACATTCACACAGCCTGACATATTCCCAACTTACCACTTCAATCAGCTGTGATAATTTGAGTCCTAGTTTGACAGTGAGACGATCTGAATTATTTCCCACAGGACGGATGAGTTTGTTGTAGTTACTCAGAAGTTCAATGACATATTCCCAACTTACCACTTCAATCAGCTGTGATAATTTGAGTCCTAGTTTGACAGTGAGACGATCTGAATTATTTCCCACAGGACGGATGAGTTTGTTGTAGTTGCTCAGGAGTTCAGAGTAGAGTCGTTTGGCATCAGTGCTCCCATGAATACCCGCAGGGATAAAACCCATGAGGGCTGATACTACAAGAATCCGAAACAGCAGTGACCACCAACTCATTTTCGTCGTCGTCTTCTTCTTTTCATCCGATTAAACAGCGAAATGAACCGTGGTGGTGACACGATGGTTTTGTCTTGGCCTTGGCGCATCAATTTTTTTTGTTAAACTGCACAAGCCATCTATTAAAAATAGACAAAATGGATTGTTTAATTAATTAGAGCTAATTCAATAGCATCGTTAAAATTCCATTGAATAAATTTATCATTTTCTGATGCCAAAAGCCAACTCTACGCTAATTTTATATTTAAAGGATATACCAGATGACTTTATGTTTTCATTCATGGTTGCTTGAATGATTAATGATGACCCGCATGCATGTCGTGCCCATGGCCTAATATTTTGAGCTAATTATTTGTCATCTTACATCATTTTCTCTCAGCTTCAAACTAACGAAGACATTAAAGAGAGCGACAGAGTCTTAATTGAAAAATAAATATTTTCATTCATGGCTGCTTGAATGATTAATGACGACCCGCATGCATGTCGTGCCCATGGCCGAATACTTTGAGCTAATTATTTGTCATCTTACATCATTTTCTCTCAGCTTCAAACTAACGAAGACATTAAAGAGAGCGACAGAGTCTTAATTGAAAAATAAGTCAGCTCTTAGTTACTTTATCTAAATTTTCCACTAATCTAACCATTGGCACCAATTAATCTGAAAATGTAATTAATCATGGAACGGAACAAAGACAGAGTCCATTCTCATTGAAAAGATGAAACGAATAATGGAATAATACATGTGGTGAAAGTTGGAGAAAGTAGGCTTATTGGCAGGCCGAATCTTTGATGTCAGGGGAAAGCAAGGTAAGGCAACGAGTGAAGAGACTAATGCAAATAAAACGGCAGATTCTAGACTTTTCTTTGCCAGGAGGTTGAGCTGGACACTAGTAGACAGACATGAGGGACAAGACAGCCAAAGAACTCCCGGAGGTTCACATTGACTCCCAAACGCCAAGAAACCATATCCCCCGTCGTGTAGACTGTAGACGTGGACGGACAGACAGACATAGACATAGTTTATATCATGATCGACCCTAAAGTTGGCCCCTGACGAAGTTCGCGAGTTCTTTCTTTTCTTCTCTTCTGTATCTCTATCCAATTTTTCTCTGTTAAAAGAAAAGTCTGGAACATGTGGATATATATGGTTTGCATGTTGAGCTAGAACTAGAGCTAGTATACTTGAATCTATAGTCATGGGATGAAGTCTGAACTCAACTCATACATCCACGTCTCTAATGAACTCAATTAAAGATTGATTTTCTCCTCGGCTCCACTCCACTCGTCTTCACTTCACTTGAAGATGAGTTTGATCCGGGTACGTATGTACGTTGCGTACACACACAGAACAAAGAAGAATTCATTTCAAGGATTCTTACTGAGAAGATCAGATCATGATCATGCGCATCTTATAAAAATTACAGAATAGAAAATGCCAGTAAAAGTAAGTAAGCATTTGTTTATTTTTTGATGAATGAAACTGTTTGACATTTTTGACAAGGATAATAAATTATACTCTTGTAGCTTTATGATAAAATCTGTACTGTGCAGGAAAGTCCCAGCTGTTGCCAGTTTTCGATTCCAGCATGTGTGAAAAAAACTTTCTTTAGTTTCAGAAGATTTAAAAAATTGAATGAGAAAACTTTGCATTACTGAAAATTTAAAAGAGTCGAACAACAACTATGCATTTTACAAGTCCATAATGAAATGAAACAGAAAATACGTAGTAGGTGACTGGGTAATAATAGTAAGCAAGTCTCGTCGGAAATGAAAAAATCTCATCAGGAGGGAAGAATTCTTCACAGTTTCCATCCATTCACTTCCGTAAGGCAAAATATTGATCTGGACGGAATGAAATGGAATCTTGCCAACGTTACGGTACGGTACGGTACAACTAACACTTTGTCAGGAGGCGTTCCGTGCCCAACTCTTTTATTTCAGAGAAGGAGAAGAAGGAGAGGAAAGACGACAGGATTTCCTCTTCATTTTATTATTAATTCATGAGGAAAGGATAAGGAAACGAAAGAAGGCGAAGGAACGACAGGGTTGGACTGATGACTCCATTGATTGAATCATGATTCATGACATGACATGATATTGTGAAAATGAAACCAATTCCACTTTCATCTACTTTTCTTTAACCCAACAAAATGAATGTGACATTACGAAGATTAGAAAACTTTCAATTTGAGTTTGCTAAAATTCTAATCAGGACGTTTACTCGTTTTAGAAGAATTTTTATATTTCTCAACTAAACTAAAGCAAAATATTCGATTTTGGGATGTAATTTTTAATTTTTAGCTCGGATTCAATCCGAAAACCTAATCTGAGCCTCGTGCAGATATAGAATTGGTAAATTGGCATGAATTAATATGACTAGTGGGCTCTGAATGTAGCACGTGCTTCCAGCCAGGTATCCCCATGGGGTTCAGCCATCCTACCGCCTGACCTGACTTTTACCATTACCACTGATTCCTGGGTCAAGATTTCGGTTAAGATTCTTGAATCAGTCTAGTACGCAAAACTTAGAAGTATTTTTAAGAATGAAAATCAAGTTTACCTTCACAATGACGTCAGGATGAGTTGAAATTTAAAAAACTTCACTGACGATGGAAAAACGACACTGGCTCACTTATATTTGGGCTGATTTTACCAATTGTTTGAACAAAAATGTAAAAATTGAGATGAAATTGTTGAAAGGTCTTGTTTGGAGAGAATCAGAGAAAGTTTCCTGTCCAAAGAGCGTGTTTGGGAAGGAATGGAAGAGGCATGGCAGAGGTCCAGAGACACCGAAAGACGAGCATCGATTGAGAACTACGCAAGACTAAGAGGGGCTGCTGCCGGGAATAACGCCTTCCCTCCCAAAATACTCGTGTATTCTATCCAGTCCTACTTTCTCTCGAAGGAGAAAGCAAAAAGTACCAACGAGATACAAGGCTAAAGGCTCCTCATCAGGGTACTGTATCCTGCCCTGCTACTCATAGACCAGAACCAGGTCACAACATCCATGCAAAACATGAATATTATGCAGAAAAATTAATTTGAGATCCACTAGTAGAAAAAGAGTCTAAGGGATGAAACAATTTCTATCCAAATATATGATTTCATAATGATCTGCCAAGATATGATCGAAGTTCCTATGCAAAAATACAAGAATTTCTCTCAGTATTTGCTCTCAAATAAAAACTTTAATTCCAAACATTTTATGAGTTTTCAAACAAGTAAAATGAACAAAAAAAAACCAAAATAAAGTCAATATGGGAAGATACAAGTAAAATTATTTTGTAATTAGTACAGAAGAAATCCAAAACGAGCCATTTGACCCTGAAATTCGTTGGTTCGAGGAGAAGAATCCTTGGCCGTGCAAGTTTGGAAAGTAATCTTCACGACCTTGCCATCACTACCTTTACAGGTAGCAAAATTACTCTTGGTTGAGAAACAACGCCCAATGTATTCACCTCCGTGCGGCTATAGTGAAAAAAATAAAATATTAAAAGTCAATTTTAATAATAAATTGAGGAATAAATTACAGAACTCACAGTAATACGAAGTGAAGCAGTGTAACAAACATTCTTCTCAATTTTGATCGGTTTCTCAAAGGTGACAAAGACACCCCTGATCGCGTTTCCCTTATCATCGATTTTAAAGGAATCTGATTGGATGACCTTGGATTCAGCAGCATGAATGATAGACATTTCAACATTTTGAAGTTTAACTTCAACTGAATAAGAAATTGCCTTATCCCCAGTCACAGCGTCTTTGACGGTTGGAATTGAAACTGGAGGATTCAATCCGATGCCGGCCAAAAATACTTTTTCTGCAGCCATAAAACTAGGCAAGAATAAAAATAACATTAATATTAAAGCACGTTGATATTAAAAAATATCCTAGCATAGTTTTCACAAAAATTAACTAGTTACTTGATTCGATGCCAGTTGATTTTAGTCGCAACTTCCGGCAATGCATGTTCACGGAGTCCTTTTGCGTCTGGAAGTCTGCAAACCTCTTGAAAGGTCGTCGGCAAATGATAATTCCTCGGAGCTGCGTTGAAAGGTCCACGTGATTCCAATCTATACAAGTAATCGGTCAGGAGTAGTGTTTCGTTATTAATTAATTACAGTTCATTACAAATTATTAATTTGATTACGTTGGATTTGTTGAAACTCCCAAGAAACTCGACATCATATAGGCCTGCTCTTGGATCGGAGTTAGAATTTCACGAAAAGCTACGCTCGTAGCAAATTCAGACTTGTCCATTTGAGGGAAACGGACCAATGGAATCATTTTTTCAAGGAGTGATCCACAACATTTTGATGTAATTGGATGATTATTTCGAACACATTCAGCTTCTGCCCAACTATAAGCCATACAAAGATAATTGCATTATAATTAATTAGTATTCCAATTTGAATTTGTCAAAATTAAACCCCTAACTAAATTTTCTTACCGGACCAATGCATCAAACAATTGTACTTCATCCTTGACAGCCAGCTCATCCAATTTGAGCAATTCCAAAAGGGTCTCCTCCTTCAGTTCCAAAAATGCTTCAGAATCAACAATTTTGTACGCAAATCTATTAAGAAAAAAGTTAGTTATTCATACATGGCTTAATACGAGGCTTTATTTAAAACAATTCGATCAGTTTAGTTCTCTTACTTGCAAATAATGGCTTGTACATCCTCCTTCATGTCAATCTCATTGTACAATACCGCCTGTTGGAAAATAGTGAGGGCACTCTCCTCGGTCAAATTTTCTTTCAAAGTTTTGCGACACATTTTTGCCAATTCCGGGATTTTGAAATAGTTGGCAGCATGCAACAGAGGCAAAGCAACTTTTGAGTCTTCTTCCCATTTGCCAGTGTAAACAAACTGAAAAATAGACGAAAATATTTCACTGTATGAGTTTCAGTTGATTATGGGTATGACTTCGAATAAAATAAAATATTGCTTTAAAAATTGTAAAACCTACCTTTAACAATTGGTCAAACATACTTGGCTCAATGTTATCACCACCAATTTGAGTGATTTCCAAGTCCTCATCATCGTCCTTTTCCGTCTTGTTTTCTTCGGCGTCACTTTCAACTGCATCTTCATCATCACTCGATTCTCCGGCGTCACTACTTTCTTTATTCACAATAGGTTTCGCTTTTTTCAACATTTCTTCAAAAACTGGAGAAGCAGTCATAAGAGCCAACTTGTGAGCTTTGAATTTCTTTTTCTCTTGTCCAGCTCCAACATTAATCACTACATCACTGAATAATCCTTTTTCTAGGACATAAGTAATCCTTTCGGTGTGAGTCGTCCCAACCCTCCAATCTACTCCGGCTCCGGCAGAATCTTCATCAGGAAAAGCGGCAGCCATGATTGTGGTCGCTCACGTAAGTAACGAGTATGGCGAATTAGTAATATCACGTATGTAATAAATAAAAGTTTCCAGTGACCCTATCACGTCCAATACCAAATCACAACTGACCAAAACTGAAGGCAGGCAAAGGACAAGAAATTTTTACGTACTAGGACATGACAAAAACGTTTTTGTGATTTGTATAGACAGACATTACGTCCAAAATTAGATAAGGTACCTTAACGCTTGTTCTAAGCAAGCTTGAGTTTTGCATCTACCTACCATTGGAACTGTCGGCACTTTTGACAAAATTCCATAGGCTATCATTTTAATCCTTGCGTTGATTGAACCGGATATGACCGGTTGATGTTAGACCAGGGCTAGGATTAGACGGAGGCAACATGACCAGGTTCAATGCCTAGCCCTACCTGGGGAAAAGTAATTCAAGGCGTGCTCATGGTATGGTCGTTATCAGGAAAAATCCTTATTGAAGACGACGAATTTTGTTCGTATTTAAAACGCAGTTCGTAAGAATGCATATACGGCTAGCGATGGCACAACATAAAATTGTTCGTTGGCTTCCTTTGTTACTTTTAACCCACAGCCGCCGCGTCGTAGGAACAATCGAAAAAGAATTAACTTTGTATCAGAATACATACGTTCAGGAGCCAGGAGGTTTCAATACGTTTGTATTTATTTTCGAAGTTCAAATTATGGAATAGAAACAACTTCATCGATTTTCATTTTTTTGGGAAAACATGTGCAATAATTTCCAACGGCAAAAGTCCAACAGACTCGAAAGTCTGATTGTCCAGCCTTCACACATAATTCTTTACAGTCCTTCACGTTTTCTTCTACGTAGTTCCAATTAGTACAGTGAACAAAATGCCCACCAATCTTAGATGGTCCCTGTGAAGGAATGAAAATGAATGATGAAATTCATGTTTAATATTTCCCAACAGAAATGAAAATATTTTTTTAACTGGTTCTTTGTTACAAAGACAAACCCCTGAGCTCAAACACTGGGCTTTAGGATGACACAGGTCAGCACATATGTCTTTGCTTGTACTTGCAGGGTCGATTATCTGACATGGGGTCAATTTCTCTCCAGCAGGTAACGGTCTCCTATCGGTAGCGTTTTGTATTTGTTTCTGCTTAAAAAACAAAAACTTCATTTGTTGATGATTTGATTTGTTTAATAATTGATTTCTTCACTAACCTCAATTGCTGTGAGCGCAAGGACACGAGTTGATATAATTATTTCCATTCCCAACAAGATTAGGGCAACTGGTGCAAATTCCATTGTGTCTTGTGCGAAAATGTAGGATTTTCTAATTTGCTCTCGATTTTTCCGTTTTAAAATTTTTAGATGAGGATGAGGTGAGACGAGTCGAACAAAAATTGTTTAAGCTCAGATATTGCAGCACATTTGACTACATAGCACTTTTATAAAAACGAGGTTCACATATGGAAATACAAATTCATTGTTGGAAGGTACATAATGCAAAATACAGGCTTAGCTCGGACGTATATTACACTACAGACATGCTAATTTATATGATATCATATCTATCATCTTACTAAGAGAAAGCTGGCAAACCAGCCTACCAAGTACAACTTAATTTGCAAAACATTCCAGATTCCAGACATTCACTGGTGGCCTGGCTGCAGTGTGCAGTGCAATATGCTGTATTCATTCTTCCTCCATCCTACCTCAATTGTGAAGCATAGCAAGCAAGTGTGATTTATTAATTATACACCATTTATAGGCCTGAGTGATCAAAGCAAATTGTACTGAACGAATGAAGATATTTTCTCATTTCCTTACTCATCTTCACTTTGCTCATCGACCACCCACCCGCATTGACACAAACAAACCATACGTATAATTACATAGAACAAATGACAAACATGCATGCACTCGTATGTCGTATTACGTATTCAATGTGGTTTAAATCAAGCTTGTCTTACTTTTCAGAACGACTATGATCATTTAGTGAAATTAATTCGGGAAATTTTTTTGGAATAAAGCAAGGAAGAGAACAAAACAAAGCTAAACTGAGATAGGGGTGGACTACGATTTTCTACATGAAATCCCATTTGTATTTTGCCTTTTATAAAATTTAGCTTTATATTTCTGTGCTTACAAGGGATGAACGAAGAACGTTAATAATTAACTAATTTAATCGTGATAATTATTAATTATCAAAATTTCTTAAGAGAGGGGCAAGTGTAGAATTCTGAGGCGCAACGCGCGACCAATTTGAATTTCATTATTTTGCCTTTTTCCTCGTTCGTTCGTTGTGTGTCGTTTTTTTACTCTGAGATTTAAATTACGAATTCTAGACAAGTTCTCAGGTTTTCAAAATAGTAGTAAATTTTTGACCTAGTACAATCCCAAGTGACAACTGGATGGCCAAGATGAGAAAAAATAAAACGGGACAGCCAGAAATTATCAGCTTATACGCGTCGGACCGAGCAGACCAAATTCCTAATCGCCAACCTTTGCTGTGGATTCAGTCTCAGTCAAACCCATGTGTAAGTTGAACAAAGAAGTATCGTTTGTTTTATATATATTTTTTAATTCATATGTTGTAATTGAATTCGATGCGAAGGTTTCAAGATAAGACTAGTTATCAGAGTTTAGACTGTATACTGTGGCGTATTTACCAAAATGGGCGTCAGCCTACTTTTTTTATTTCACCTTAAGAAAGTTGGAAAAAGGATTGGGTGGGAGGAAGGATGCATCAAGATGATGAGACTAGACGTGATGAAATGAAGTCCCAGGTGTTGTTTGTTGTATTTTATGTTGGATGAAATACCCGGGTATTGTGTTCTATCGTATCTACCTACCTACCCGCCTGGCTTGGCAGGAGTTCGAGTGACCATACTCTACAGTACAGTAGTTGAAGCCCTTGCCTTCAGTAAGTGATGAGTGAGTGAGAGATCCACTCTTCTTGTGGTTCTTATCACATCTCTTCTTATTATTGTTCCCTGGTTCCTTTTTCTTTTTCACGGTGCCTCTGTCTGTCGACGCTACGCTTTCTCCAACAAAGCAAGGCACGTCACGTCCAGGCTCTTCTCTCAAGGTTTGAGTTTTCTTTTTTACGTCCACCAGTCAGGTGTACTGTACTACTGTAGATTTCTAGCTCTAGCATCAAGTTAAACCGACGTGAGTTTGATGTGTGTTTCAAACAATCCAGTTCAAAGCTAATAATAGAGAAACCAGCCATCTCGTTCGGCCGGATGGATGAGGTTCTAACGGAAGTTCTTTATTCCTCCCATTAGGCACCATGGGGTTGGTCGACGGGTTGGTTGGTTACAACAGACGATGAGGTGAGAGTCAGGCACTGCGGAAAAACCGACTAACTAGCCAGATAAAAGTAAACCAAGTCTTTTAGATTTGACTTTTATTCGAGCAGGAAATTCGTTAAAAATACCACAAGGGATGGCTAGATCTGGTATTCGCCACAATTGGACTAGAATTTAGGAGAAATGTTAGTATTATTGTAATTTAACAATTGTGCAGAAAAAACGTGCTTGTTTTCAAGCCTGTAACTTTATTTTTGTTTTTTAACCCTTTGTTGTTTGTTTATTCAGAAAATCCGCCCATGTTTTGACACTTGTCCCTCTTTTTTGGGTTGGAATTTCGTGATGGGAGTTTATCCTTGTAACATTAACATTGTGGGTGTCTCCCTCGTTGCCATCGGCAGAGGAAACCTTTTGTTGATGATGAATCAATCGGTCCTTTGGTCGGCTACTAGCTAGTGCTGCTGCCCCATTCTCTCTGCCTCAGTCAGTCGAGTCACAAACAAAGTGAAAGTGTAGAAAAAGGAGTG
>WJEZ01002999.1:0-11865 GCA_009869925.1 Thalassaphorura encarpata
GAACCCAATATAGTATTGAGACGTGCAACCTAGTGTCCTACATGTCTGAATTATTAATGTCGATAGGGCAATCAATAGTGGAAAGAAAAAGTTTTCTCTGTAGAATTCTTTCAATGTTACAGTTAGCAAAGCAAGCGTTACAAGTTACTCGTGTTTTCTTTTTTGCTTTCTACTCCTATCTGCCTATGTAGTAGGTTGAATTCAATAATCATGATTTCCTTCCAGGGACCGACAAGGGACAGGTGCGTGTCAAGCGTGAACTGGGTAATTTATTAGCCAAGTAGTCCAATAAAAATCGTTAAGGCGGAGAATTGGATCACATCACAAGGCTAGGTGTACGAGTTACTAGTGCTCTAGCCACTTGGGACTTCAAATTACAGAGCCAAGCAAAAGTCGTTGGGCTCTGACATAAATACCTGGTTCAATGTAGAAAATTTACACGTTACATGAACCTTTCTTGTTTTGCCAACATTTCAATTCTGAATTTGACCTCTGGGAGAATTTATGTGGATTTAATCCAATTTTATTTTTCCTTAATGCTCGCCATGGGATAGCCACATGGAAAAGTTTTTTTATTAATGGAGAAATAGAATGATAGACTGTTATTTCTTTTTTCATGCACATAACATTATTTAGCATTGTAACATAAAGTTATATATTGTTGAAAATGTATTTAAAGTTTGAGTGAGTCGAATTATATGGGTAAAAGGATTATTCATAGAATCCAGTAAACAGCTCTTAAAATGAGTCGCAAATGGTGAATGACAGCACAGAAACGAAGCGTCGAAGTTTACAAAGAACTTATTAGAAAACTTTTCTGGCAAGGAAAGGTCTTGTGTTGATACAATTATTTTGATGTTAAATCGATCCTAGCAGACTAATGAATCATATCATGTGACATAATTACAGGTATCACTCAGCATGGATTCCTTGTGAGAAGGATTTAAGATGCGGAGGCATTAGAAAAGGCGTGGTCATGCCCATGGAGCTAAACAAGGGAATAAATTCAAACTGGGGAAATAAAATCCTCAAAGATGAAGGGGAAAAGAATAAATTCAAAAGAGTGAAGCCTACAAATGACGAACTGAAATAAAATAGAATGAGGGGAAAAAAACGAAGGAAGGAAGGAAAGCAGAAATTGGATGTTTACTCCAAAATGGTTTTGTATTGTGGCATTGGCAGTAGCTGGATCATAAGAGTTGAACGGAATGGAAGGATTCTAAGTGAAATGGGAGAAGACGGAGGCATGAAAAAACCATAGAATAACAGTGCCTTGGTAGAAAGAAATAGAAATCCGAGTCCTCATAAAGTATACGTACTGCCGCGTAAGGGTGGAAAAAATCTTCGAGAAAATCGGTCTTGGACCATGTTTTCTCAACATATGCACGATTTCTCCTCTCGATTCTTTCTTCCCCCAATTTACAATGATTAGACTCATACAATATTCACAGAATTAGGGAAAAGGGTAGTGAGTTCACATATTCCCAAAGATAGGGACCGGATTTCCTACTCAACTTTTATGACGTCAGCCCATGTCAGTTGGGTGGTGAAAGTCCTCATACGTGTATAAATGCAAATTAAATCAAACACGTGTAAAATGAGATGGTCGTTTTATGACCATAGGAAGACACGGCACACCAATTTATTTTAGTACTAGGAAAAGGAAAGTAATGAGATTGAGATGGAAATTAAAAACAAAAAGTGAGATGGACTTACCTTGTAATTTCCTTCGGTGAAAGCGTGGAGAACCCAGGAAGCTATTTTTGAGTGTATTGAGCCTAGATCTCCAATGAGCCAAATGTGGGGAGCCAGGTGGGGTTTGAGTTGGGAGTCCGACGCCAAAACCAATGCCCAATTCTTGATCACTATTCAGACCGCTCGAGGAACTCATGTTGGCTACCCGGTGTGGCATTTTAGGAGATGGGACCGGGGATGAAGGGATGGATGAGGAGAGGGCAGAGTGATTCGTCAAATGAAGACTCGGTCGTCGATGTCGACTAAAAGGAGACATACAACAGAGAGACACAATCATCATTAATCATCTGTCGTCAGTCTTCACCCCATAAATATTACACCATGACACTACATGGTCAATCATCACGTTTTATCCCTAGATGCAAAAATCTTGTTCTTCAGTCTGATTTCTTTTTCAAAATTTATCATACCCATAAAAATTATTTGAACTGATGCCAACATTTTGCAAAATTATATTAGCCTAGTTATGTCATTGCATTAATTTCATGAAAATGCTCTAATACGCTATCGCAGGTTGTCCTAAGGGCCAACCCAGCCTTGGCTAGGCTAAAATGAAGAAAATATAACTGGCACTTAAAAATCCCATAGTGAAAGTAAAGCAGAAATTTTCATCTCAAGTACTCTTAAAATCATGACGACGACGAAGTTGTCCTTCGATAAGACAGGACACTCGGCTCAAGTTTCTCAAGATAAAACCCTCTCAAGGATTTTATGATCTTATTAGATTAGAAGACCAAGCCTGTGAGAACATATTGAATTGACGCTCACTTATGATGAAAACAGTGGTCATAAAAAAAGCGTCAGACTTTTCTTTTACGATTAGAGGTGCATGGAAAATGGACATATGGACAAGTCTGGTTGTGATGGGTTGATGCTCACGGATTAACGGTTGTTGTCGGAATTTATGAGAAAATAAAATGGANCAAGTCTGGTTGTGATGGGATGATGCTCACGGATTAACGGTTGTTGTCGGAATTTATGAGAAAATAAAATGGAAAAGTGGACTCAATTTAAGGAAGGATAGGGTTGCTACAGATTTTTTAGGATTATTTGAATTTTTATATCCCTACTAGACTTTCACCTTGTCTTTTACTAGTAAAAGTAGAAATTTGTAAACATGGGTTAAAATAAGCCGCGGGTCCGTCGGTCGACCTTTGTATTAATAGTGTGAATTAATTATTCATAATAGTCCATTAAAGAGCCCAAGATATGAGACCCTGTTTGCTCATTCTGTGGCTGCTACTACACTCTATTGAATACAATAATGTATAAGCCCTACAGCTCTTACTATACTAAAATCAACAAGATGAGCGTCCAAAAGAACAGGAACAGGATGGATTTGTAATTTCCTAGTAGCCCACCCTGTTTGTCGGATCTCATTAGCCTCAAGCTGTTGGCTGAGTGGGAGAAATTCTCAGTTGTTTACTTTCAAAAACAACGCTGCTACGTACGGGTTTTCCAATTTTTGGCTTTATACGTACTATAAGGGGTGGGCTAAATCAATTCTTAAGAATTGACGTCATGACATAATATATCGTTGAATTTTTCAATATAACCACAAGTACGCTGCGTATTGAATTGGTTCATTCTGATGAATTGGCAAAAGAAAAGAAATAAAAACTTGAGGGTCTTTCTTTCATTGTTTTTTACAAGCCAAAGAGTAGAAAGGAGACATAGTCGTAGGTTCTTCGTATGTGGAAAAATAGATTGACTAGGGACTGCTGCGGTTGAGTTGTTAACACTAGAATGAGTTTTACAATCGATTATCCTTCCATGTCCTCTTCTCCACACTACATTTAGCTCTCTTTAATCTTCACGTCTCAATTTCAAGTTGTCAACTCGTCTCGAGTGTCTGGGTGGATGAGCCACTGATACTCGTACGTATAATCCAATCCCCATGTCTGTCTGCCTTGGATTTGGATTACAATTCCAAAGGAATAAACCAAACCAAGGACACAGACATAGTCTAGACGAAAGGATTCTTTTTCACTTCTTTTGTTTGATAAAATTTATTTGAAAGATAATTCAACCAAGAAAATGCCGTCCTATAATAAGTTTTTCTTATTAGCTAATGTGGATCCAATTCGGATATTTTTTGGACCACTGATCACAATTCTTGGTCAATAACAAATGAAAAATTGGAAAAACTTTTCAAATAAGGTCATTTGAGAGTATTCGGGAAAGTTCAACACCTAAATACCGGAACTCGACCCATTCGGTTAGAACTTGGCCAAGAAGCCCTAGATTGTCCATGCTGTGCAGTAGTGGGAGCATTTTTCTTTTTTGGTTTCTCTAGTCTAGCCCCCCCACACAAGAATCCACTCAACCTGATTGAGGATTTAGTTTTGACGGAGAAAGCCTGAGAAAATGCAGGTAAAATAATTTATGGGGCTACCTTATTGCATTGGATAGAGGGGAATGCCTGGTTAAACTCTTGTGTTATTTTTCACATCATTATTACCCCATGAGTGGGCTGGGCTGCGTTTTTCATGAGATGAACTTTTTTTTTCTTCTTCATGCGTCTGCGACATCACGTAATAAAATATTTTATCAAATGTAGGACATGTTATTGTTGTTCTCTTATGTCGTATTTTATCTCGTTATGGCAATGCATATAGCATGTTCCGCCTGTGACTGTATGTCGACTACTTTTTCCATAAAAACCATCCAGTTTCATCTAGAACCATCGGACATGGGTGGAGACGTTTTGACTTCAATTTGAAAAAAAAAACTTACTTTCATTATAATTAATTTTAGCTCGAATGAGTTTGGGAATTATTGATCAAATTTAAATTAAAATTCCATACAAATTTTGACTTAGGTTTTTGAGTACATTATGAAAATTTGAGCAATGCAGTGGAAGGGCTAGGCAATATACTTGCCAAGTAAAATGTGCATGGGTCTGGAAGTATGTATTGGCTTTTATCCAAGGAGAAAAGGGCGAAGAAAGTGAGTGTCTGAGTCCATGACTCCACTACAATTGATTACCCATAAGTTGTGCTCTGCTCTAAAACTACATAAGAAGAGAAAAACAGGAAGGAAAGGAAAAGATGACTAGAGCAAATGAAATTGGTCACGGGCTAAGAAGAAAACTAAAGTAGCGATTAGGTTTTTCTCCTTCGTTGTCTCTCTTGGTTTTTTTTATACCTATCTTCTAGACTTGAGTGTTGTTCTAACTGTCCATAACGATCCGGACGTTAGGGTTCTTACGCTGCTGGACAAACAAAAATTCCTATTCAACTATGTGAATAGCCTATAGCCATTAGATATATCATGTCGATTCATTTGCTATGCAAGACATTTCTCCGTGGTTTGCATAATTGGTTCACTAAATGGAAAACCACCAAAGAAAGTTTACACATGTTAAAATAAATTTAGTTCATTTTGGCAGCTCAGGTCGTAGATAAAGTGAAACTAGCAATGACTATGGTTTCCGAGGACTTGTTAATTAATTAAGATTCAATTATTGGAACAGGAGAAAATTAAAAGGGTGAATAAAAGGAAATTTGTTTTGTTTTCTTTCTTTTGGTTGTTTTGCTAATTGAAACTTGAGAGACAAGTTGGAAGTCTTAGTTTGTTTGTTTAAGAAAATATACATGAGTAAATAGATGAAAGTTGAGAGTAAGGGAAGAAATGAGGGCAAAAATGAAAGTGGTGACAGGAGAGTCTGGGGAAAAGTTAACTTTCACCGCGGCAACACCTGCTCTTTATTTATTACATGGAGAGGAATCTGAGTGAGGTGTGAGGTTATTTATAAATTGGGCTTCTTCTCTCCCTCAATTGCCCATATACTCTCATCCATTTCTATAATTCACAACCTATGTCTTCTAAAACACGTACGTACGTAACCATCACCATTTCATTTCTCTTGCGCTGCGCTGTGGAAAATTGAATTTCTTTAAATTCATTGCTCTGTTGGTATTTTCGTTATGACCTACAATGCTAAAGCCCATAATAACCGCAAACAAAAATTTCTGTATATCAGCTTATGTCTATAATACTTGAAAAAGTTTTCCTTTTTTTATATATGACAATATAAAGAAAGTGTAGTACACTTGAGCTGCCATTTGCACTTAAATTTTATGAAAAAAACTGCGTTTAAAAGATCGAATGAGTTCTTTAAAGATGGAAATGAAGGGAACCATTCGTCAACGACAAAGAGTTGAAACTAAAAGTAGAGTGAAATATTTCAAGTGCAGAGCTTCAGGCTCTCCTCTTATGTGCTTTTCTCATGATGAAGTAGAAGTGGAAGTCTGATAACAAAGTCAAGTAATTAATGCATTACTCCTTCTCCTTTCCTTCCATTTCATTTCTAGCCTATCCTTGGGTTATAACTGAAAAGTTAGTACTACTGCTACTAGAACCAGTGTATGAGTCAAACACCCAAGTGGCAAGTGGGTCAACAGTTTGAGCATAATGAAATTTGCATTTCCCAGCACAGCACATCTGCAATTCCTAAATTACGATTAAAATGCTAAACCTTTTCCTTCCATAACTTTATTCCACTTCGTCACCCAATTTTCATCCATTTGGGAAAATGAGAAAAAGGGCCCGGAAGGGAAATTAAATGGAATTACTGTTATTTCCTTCCTAGAGATGGAAAATGAGATGCAAGTAAATATTGCGCATTCTGAGAAAACTAAGCCTCCAGAAGTTCCTTTGCAAATAACATTAGCAAATCCTTCCAACTTACTGTCATGATTGCTCAATTCCTAATGACGACAATGTGTGTGCTATTTGATTTTTTTATTATCTGGACAGACCAGAGTTCATAATATTTGTCAAATTGAGATCCTTACTTGTAAATGTGTCTCCTGGGTGTGATGGGTGAGCCTTCACTGATCCTCTCAAAATGATATGCTGTGGGATTTCCAGAGAATTTATCAATGCGTTTCCTTGGTGGGTCCATAGTGGAAGTGGCGGATGTGATTGAGGTCGTCATTGAGTTGATTGGCATTGGAGAGTAGGAATCCCGCCGACCACCGATTTCACTCTCATCCTCTCGGGACGGTTTTCTTCGTTTCCGATCCAACAGAAGAAAGTAAATGACTTTCTCCGTATTGTGACTGCACGTAAGAAAGGAAACATTAAAACCCGTGAGACACTCAAACTCCTACAGCTCTTCTCAATTAATTCCCCCACGAAACTCTACAAGAATTTTAAGCAAAGTCGTAAAAACTACAGGAGTAAAATTTCTTTTGCTACGTGTGAAAGATACAGAAATTGTTGCACGGACTTGTGTATAGTCAAATACTTTGGCTGGCTGCACTCGTATGCTGGACCTTTGTTGATTTAGAAGTGATTATTCAAACTTAATTTCTACTTTTATTGACCATTTGAAGAAAACTAAACAAAAGGGAAAACAAATTACATTTCTTTACACATGCACATGGAAATGTGTAGTTGTCTTGATCCTGATCATGAAGAAGAAAGTCTGCATGAGCATGAAATGCTCACTCCAATTAAAATGGAAAAGCCAAAAAACCAAAGGCCAAAAACAAAATCCGACATTTTAGTACTACCGATAAACATTTCAAAACTTGGGTTTGGGTTCCTTTGACAAATGTTGCGTGCAAAACGCTAGGATATAAGCTAGTACGGCTAGCTAGCTACACTGTATTAGTTTATTTTTAGTTCCCGACTTTTAGGTTTTTTAGCAGCTACACACGCTGACTGTATGAGAGAGGTCTTGTATCATAATTAGAAAATTCCGTGTGGTAGATTAGCATGAGTGAGTAACGTTATGTGTATGTGTGTACCTGGGACTGATGAGTTCCAGAATGAGTTTGTCCCGATCTTTAAAGCAGCCGAGACTTGAGATGGCTTGGAGGACATCTGGATCCACAGCATCAGCGGAGGGAATCACATGGGTCTGAACCACGTCCATCATTGGCAACTCCAGCTCAAGCTCACCTTTCCCTCCAGCCGTCACCCAAGAGTGACGATTGATTTCCGCCAACTGCGTGACAAAAACAATAAAATCCATAACATTACATTATGTACTACTAGCCAACCAACTTTCTATTTCTACAGCAGAACAGAAAAAAATAAGAGGCTATGGCTTGGCTTGGCTAGGCTATTCTATCCATTGCCCTCATAAACATACAGCTAGCTGGTAAAGGGAACGCCCAGTTGGAAGAAATATGCGTTTGGCCGGCGTTAAGGGTAAAATAATGAAACACGCGTCAATGGCAGTTGGATTTCATAAAACGTGAATAATATTCACATTGAGGTTAAAACCAGATTTTCTAATTTTAAATTTTGAATGAGCTTTACAAACTTTGTGTCTGGCAGACTTTGACCTCAAGAATAGATTGTGTGCCCTTTGAAATTGACACATTCCAATTATTAGGACTGATGGAGGTGATGGCTCAAGAGTTGAAGTTTCCTTTCAAGTCTAGTCTCAAATCTTCTTTTGTGGGTGAATCTCATCAAGAAACTTTCACACCTTAAACTCCTGCCACCTCAATTCAACTTTATGCGTCTGACGAGCTCAAGTCTAAAACTCTGAAGTCCATTTCATTTCATATGTCCTACCATAATAAAAAATGATATCCAACCGATATGGGTTTTGTGAAATCCTATCAAATTCAAAGAAAGAAAACTAAAACTAAAAGTTTTTTATGAACTTCTTGAGGAGACCTAGATTTGAACTTAAAATATAAATGGACCATTAGGAGACCGACTAATGTTAGAAAAATATTATTAAAAATAAAAATAGACCAGGAAAGAAGAGCTACAACTTTTTTTTTGCACCAAAGAAAGCAAAATTGATCGAAACATTTTATTAGAAATTTCCAACTTTACTTTCCGTTCCTTTCTTAAAATGTTTCTTGGTATCGTCGATTCCATTTTGAGAAAGCTCAGGTAAGTAGGGTGGTATGATTTGACTGAGAAGGAATGAGTCAAAGCATAATAGGTCCAAAAGTACTCAGTTGTTGTTGACGGAAACTTTTTCTCTCAAAAAGCATTCATTCAGTCTGTCCGTCAGTTTGGATTTTCTTGAGTGCCGGTTGGTAAGCTAACTGCTTCTACTTTACTATATTTCCTTTCCGCTGCCAAGGATAAAAGCCAAGCTCAGGTTAAATTTCCTACTACTCCAAGGTTCCTTCTAGGAAATGCTCCATGATCCATCCCCGTTATCCTTTCACCAAATAGAAACGGCCGTCATAAATTTTGATATGAAATATTAAACAACCGCCAACTCAACTCAACCCTTTTCCTCCCGCCTACTTGACTACGTACGTAAAACCCGCCTCAGTTTCCAGGTACAGTCTAGTTTTGTATGCAAGGCAAATTTCACCTTTGCTTTCACTCTCCGAATTTAAGACCAAAGTTACTTTCCCCGGATTTTATTTCATGGCTACAAAAGATTTTAAAGAGAATTCTAAAACAAACCAAGCTAAAGCTCAAACACTGCTATAATTTGGTTGTTTCTGAAGTATGGGAAGGAAAACCACCACATTGGAAATAATTGACTAACGTTTCTACATTGTAATGTGGTAATCTAAATCTTATGAGGTTAATGTGAGTTTGGGAATGAAATGAAATGCAACCAAAGGTAATGGCCAAAGATCAGAGTTAAATGATGGTGAATCTCTCTTCTCCATTTAACGGCGGATATTCACCAATTTAATGACGTCAGAAAAGAAATGACTCCCTAGGACTAGGCGCTAGAGCTACAATGAGTGCAATGAAGGAAAACGAATTGATGGTTTCCATTTCAGGGCTCAGACTCACAAATGGCCTTCACTCCAAAATTCAAAGAATTTTCATAGCCTATTCATAACTTTGAAACTCAGAATCATTATAGCAGACATACTTTTCTGGGTCACGCCGGCAGAAGTAGTCAAGTATTCGTCTATTCAATATAAAGTAATTTAAAAACATGGGCTCAAGCTAGCTCCAGTGTGTGAATAATAATGTAATAGTGCATTAGGGTGTCCTATGTATGCAAAATCAAGGCAAAGGCATGATCATAGTATTTTATTGGCAAATTCAACAGCATTAGAGACCCAAGACCTGACGGTGGGCTGGCTTGGAGTAAAATTGATTCAAAATCTGTCAGGATGTCGTGTTGGAGGAAATAATTAAGTTTTGTTCTTTTCTTTCTCCCAGTTGAATTTGGTTTAGTGGATGGTAATGTATTTATGACGTTCCTTGCGATGCGGTGGTGTGGGCAGAGTAGAACAGAACATTCCTTGACTCTCAACTGAGTGACTAAAGACATTTCAATAAACTTCACTGCCAAAACTAGCTAGGAGTAGATTATGAGCCATGGCTATGGGAATACCACAATAGAATACCAATTATGGGCTGAATGAATTACGTGGAGCCAGCCAAAATTGCAAATCCCTGCTCAAGTCAAAATGGCTGACGACGGTGGCTGGTCGTGGCAGCAGCCTCTCTCCCCAGGAGCAATTTGAATATTTTAATATAAAGAGTTTTTTCTTCCATGGTATTGGCCAATGCCTTTGTGTTGACATGCATGTACGTATGGGGTAAAAAACAGCCTTGACGCAGGGGTTAGATTAGATTTCACTTTTGGCTAAGGTATCGATAAAATGGTGACCCAGTTTCACAACACCTACAGTAGGTACTCTGCTGATAGCAATTGCATTGTAGTTATCGGCCAAAATGGAACCACAAAACGGATTTTGGTGGGATGGTGGGAAAAATGCAGTAGGCTAGGAAAGATTATTTCTAGATTTTCGCCCTTGGATTAAACTTTCGTCCTTGTGGGAGTGCACGGGATTTGGGAAGAAAGCCAAAGGCATGGAATGAAAGGTACGAGTCCTAAGTATTGATTCCATTCTACTACTACTACCCTTTGCTTGCTTTTTTCCAGTTGTCAGCGAAGAGATTCAGGAAAGAAGAAAATACCCTTTTAGCATAACTTATGGATGAAATGGAGTAGATCCTGAAGAAATTATTGAATCAAATCCATTTTAACTACATAGGACACAGAAGAAGGGTGGGTTGGGCTACTGTTCCTATATTTTCTTCTTTTTGGAATCAAGTTTTTTTGGATTTTGGCAATATTTCGCAAATCTTTCTTCTTTTTTATGTTAGAACATTCCTTCAAGCATTTCCGTTCCTCCTAAATTTTTCATGGGAGGAATAAATGCAATGATATCCTTGTCTGTCGTCTACTTTATTCTTTTCTTTACTTTCTTTACTTCAAAATAAAATTTCTGCAATAGTATTCTAACAAAAAAAAACTTTGAGGATAGCTGAGAGATGAGACCAGTCAGCCAGTCATTCCTTTTTTATGATTATGTAAGTCAGTAGGAATGAAAGTCCAGAGGGAGCCAGACATCTTTCCGCCACAAAAGCACTTCACTTACCCGCCCATACCCCATGTTAAGTATTGCGAGCATCTTCCGGTCAAATCGACATTCAATAAAAGGAGGCTTAAAGCCTTTTCCCTGGATTCAAGCCAATAATCGCATACTCCAATTCAGCCAGCAAAAAAAAAAAGAAGATCCTTCAACTCAGCTCAAGTGCCATTTCTAAATGCATGCAGGCCAGACTGAGGCAAAACCCGCCAATTCAGCAGCAACGCCTCAACGACTAGGCCGGGCTGGACTCGACTCGACTAACTTAATCTGAATCTGGGGCTTGGGCTTGGGCCATGGCTGATGCTGCTGCTCTTTTCGCTTTGAATTTTCTCCTCTTTAAAAGTCAAGAATAAGGAATGGACTCAGCGGGAATGTCCGGATATGGTTCTGTTAGTTTCAACAAGAAATTGCCCAAGTGTCTCCTACATGTGTCCGAATAATGGGGAGGACACATGTGAGTAGAGTCTAGAACTAGGGAACATGGGACCCTTGCCAAATGTCGCGACGTGACTTGCAAAAACACCAAAGCTAAACTAGCGAAGAAACCCTTTCAAATATCTTCAACGAATAGTCCTTTCCTCAAAAGTTTTGTTTTTATTTCTTCATATTTCTATCATCCTTCCTCACTCACTAGACAAATAAGTAGTTTGGCTGGCGGGCTGGCTGGCTGGAGTCTCCAGAAAGACCTCGTTTTGCCATGCCAAGAGGAGAAGAAAGAATGACGCACGCTTTTAATGCTCTTCTTATGGATTTACTCCTATGCAAAGGC
>WJEZ01003000.1:0-11858 GCA_009869925.1 Thalassaphorura encarpata
ACTCTCAAAACTTACTTGTGCAAATTTTATTGTCAACCAAATACAAATCAAATCCGTAATAGCCAAGAAGAAGAAACAATTGACCTATTATACACACAAAGCCTTGTTTCGACGCTCTCAAAGGGTATGACGTTTTGTTAGATGCAAATTCATATCGTCTGTTTTCTATGCAGAATTAAAATTCACTTTCGACCAAATCAAAATTTGTATTTAAGTGTCCGGCACGTGCAAATAAATCATGTTGCAATTCCTGAACAAATATTAATGTTTTCTATAGAAGACTTGAGCACTGTCCCCGTCAAGGAGAGTTTTTGGATTATGGGACAACTTCAACAAACCCTTCATTAAGTTACACTCGATTGGCTTTAGCGAAAGGAAGAGAAAATCGAATTGTTCGGGATTCTAGTCTAGCTATTAGTTACCGAGCATTTGGGGTCAAGCTTCTTGGAAATTGGGATCAATTTGGAACCTCCATTTCATTTCTATCGATTCACGTGCCAACTCTAAAACTTTTCCAGAAATGTACGTATAAGTTCTATTTATATTTTCTATTTGACCGATTCCGTAGTAAATGTGTGTTTCTTGTTTATAGAGGCCTTTCTTCGAGGTTGTCTTCGACATAATGGAGAATGATGGAAATCTGGGGATCCTCTATGAAACCTTGCAAGCTGCAGCTTCTCAGGATCCAAATATTTTGAAGGCTGCGGAAGCTAAACTTGCTGAATGGGAAACTCAGCCCGGTTATTTTCTTGCTCTAACGGTAACTGTTCATAAATTTGGTTGCTAAAATTTATTTATGAGAACTAACAGAACGTTATATTACTTTGTTTCTTTTATTCTAGAAATTCATTTCAACCCTGGCTTTTGATTCTACAGCTAGATTTATCGCAGTTGTTTCTTTAAAGAATGGGGTGGATAAACATTGGAGGAAGGCCCCGGCGATGTGAGTTACGAATTTAAGCATAGATTATTAAGCATAGCACACATTTAGTTAGCCCAATTGAATTGCTGAACTAGTAACTATTGAACTCTTAGATGCGTCTTGGGCGATCCCGAAAAGTCTGAGATTAAGTGCATATTGGAAATGCTGATTCTTGTTGAGCCAATCCTGTCGATTGCTACTCAGGTGGCAGTCATCATAAGTAAAATTGCAAGGTTGGATGTACCCAAATCTTGGCCAAGCCTCCTGCCAATGCTAATGGAGAATATACGAAGTACTGATCCGGACAAGCAATGCAGGTATTTAGATTTGCCAATTTTGGCATAGGTGGTCTTCCAGTCTTAAGAATCACTGTAGCCTTTGTTCTTATTTTATTGTTCCGGTTTACAGAGCACTTTTGACAACTTATCATGTAGTGAAAATGCTGTCAACCAAAAGACTAACTGGCGATCGCAAGATATTTCAGGACCTGTCTGCTGAAATTTTTGACTACCTGTATAATTTGTGGGATTCCTTATTTGTTGCTTGGGCCACGTCAGGGGCTGGTGGAGATGCGCTGCAGCGGGCACATTTTGCTCTAAAAATATTGAGAGTTTTAAGCATTCGAGGTCACAAGATTCCTCATGAGAATCCCGGTATTCTTCTTTTCATTCCCAGCGTCATGAGAAGAGCCAAAGAAACTCTAGAGTTACGTATGTTGAGAATAAATGTGCTCATTTTGAATATAAAAAGACACCTTAATACACCTTACACCTTAATGGTTTTCACCTTTCTTTATTTCAGGTCTTTCACGTTTGGACAGCTCAGCACTACTAGAAAAACATGTGATTACGATGTGGAAAATAATTACAGACCTTCTTGAAACTCATCCACTTTCCTTCGTGCCTTTCCTTCAAGGGGGTTTGGATTTTGCGGCGTATTTTGGATTTTCTGAAGAAGGCCGCAATTTTGTATTTGAACGTATTGTCATTTTTGCATTAAACTTGTTAAAGGGGATCATACTTTGCGCTGAATTCATGGCCCCGAAAACAGTTGATGGACTTGGAGGTAACTACTTTATACAATTCTGTCTTTAATTTGGACCCAATGAATGCTCATTGAATTGACTGTGCCTGGACTTGAAAGTCAGTTTCAGAGAAGAAAGTGCACCTGAAGCAGATCCACTGACTTTGGAAGCTGCTAAAATAAAAGGATCTTTCTTCTCAAATGAGACAATCGATGTTATCATTCGTGTTCTAGTGACGAGGTACTTGCCCCTGACGACAACTGAATTGGACAGTTGGGCAGAGGATCCAGAGGAGTTCGGTAAGCTTTGATTAATTTTTGTATTAAAAAGGGATGAAATACTTGAATTTTGTAATGAACTTGTTGTAGCATTGAGAATGGAAGAATCCGGTGAAATGTGGAAGTACAACCTAAGGGTAAGCACACTCCTAAGGACCGTCATAGTTTATGATTGTACGATTAATAGAATTTGTTCTACTTACAGCAAAGTGCTGAGACACTTTTTGTGACTCTCTTCAAAGAGTTTCGTAGGCCTGTTGAGGTGTTGCTATCAATAATGAATGAGTTCCAGGCTCCTTTGAAAGATGCGAACGATACAGCCACTATTCTTGCAAAAGACGCTTTATATAATGCAGCTGGTATTACAGCGTACGAGCTATATGACGAGGTAAAATTGAGAATATAAGCTAAACTCTTCGGTGGAAGCCCAAAGATAAAAATGTACGTTTAAAATGTTTATCTAGTTTTGTTTTGATACGTGGTTGACGTCCACATTGATACATGAACTTGCGCTCCCGGTGCCAATACTACACCGACGAATTACTTGGTTGGTTGGTCAGTGGACAGGGTAAGCCCATATTATAAATTCGTACGGTATTAATATTAATTATTTGGTGTTTTCTTGTAGCGTTAAAATATTAGCTGATTCGAGGCCAAGAGTGTATGGCTTACTCTTGAGCGGGCTTCGTTCTCCAGATGTTGTTGTAAGTTGATTTAGTTAAAGATACCGAGAAAAAGTTAACAATTAATTAAAGAACTACATGTATTGTTATTGTTATAACTAGGTCCAATTGAGCTCAGCTCAGGCTTTAAGAAGCTGTTTGGATGATTTTGATTTTGTCCCAGAGCAGTTTTCTCCATTTCTACAGGACACATTTTTCAACTTGTTCAACTTGTTGAAGAGTGCAAGAGAAAGCGACAACAAAGTATACTTATTTATAATACTTGTTTAGCTTTGGAAAATGTGGTTCAAGTAATGTAGACTAATTATTAATAGATGCGAGTTTTGCACACAATGAGTTTCCTCATCGAGAGAATGAGTTCACAGATCAAATCATCAGTCCAAGTTGCCTCACTATCTCAATACCTACCCCTGATTTGGAGTACTGAGCATAACATGCTGAAGGCGGCAGTCGTATCTACGGCCATTCAATTGGTTCATGTACAGTGAAAAAAATTAGATTATAATTTAGGGAAGGGATCGGCTTACTTATTTTGAAATATTTTATCTTCATTTAGGCTTTAGGTTCTGAGTCGACGGTGTTGAGAGAATTTTTGTTTCCCGTCATCAGCGTTTCAACCGATTTGAATAGCCAGGAGCACGTTTATCTTTTAGAGGATGGACTAGATTTATGGCTTGCCATGATGGAATATACCACAGATCCTCCCGAGTAAGTTTTCGAAATTCAATGAGTGACTGGAAAGATGGATTTTCTTACCACTCTTAGCTTGAATCATAGCTGACTTTACTTATAAAATTTAAAAAATAACAATTTTGACTAACAGTGAGGGATTCGTGGCTCTGGTAGATCACTTAATTCCGCTATTAGCCATATCAACGGAGCATTTAAAGATATGCCTATCTCTCTTGAATTCCTATTGCCTCATTTACCCTGAATCCTTTGCCGAGAGATTTGGAGCACTTGTCACATCCGAATTAAATTCCTCACTAACTGATATGCGAGCTGAAGGGATCGCAATGGTACTCAGAAGTATGGAAACACTCCTGAGAACGTCTCCAATCCACGGGCCTAATGCTCTAAAGCCAATACTAGGAAAAATTTTCCGGTAAGCCATAGCTCCAGTTTTAAATTAATTCCGGCCAATCTAATTAGGAGTCGTTTTAGGGACGAGTTAGTAAATGATGCTAATTACGTAATCTACTTCTGCTGCTTGGATAGATCCGCTCATGACGATTTGGATACTCCGATGCTGATGTCGCTCTTCTTATCAGTAGTGTCTCGCCTACTGTTGATATCAGAACCGGTGTTTCAACTTGGTCTCGACTGTGTTGCTGAGGTGGAAGGGAAGTCGTCTGCTGAAGTACTGGTAACCATTACGGATGTTATGTGCAATAAGATCAGTGACATTGTTCAACCCGAGAGAAAAAAACTGATAAGCATTGCTCTTCTCAAATTAATGTCTACAGCTGATCAGGTACAAAATTCTTTAAGAGCTTCGTACTAATCCGATCTACCTAAAACTTAACTCTAACTTTCTCGTTCTGTATTGTATCACCTTGGCAGACTATATTACATCGAATCTGTGGAATATTTCTGGCTGTGGCGGAAACTCTTAATGACATCTTGAAATCCGACCTAAATGGGAAAACAATCGAGTAAAAAAATCAAGTATCCTTACTATAACTTTTAACTGTATTCGCCTGCAATATGTTCATCTCTATTACAGTTCACTTTGTCTGATTGACACGGAAATATCAAGATCGGATAATCAAGACGTGGTTACGGAAAGTGATTTGAGAAAAAGACGTTTGGCGTCAAGAGATGTTGTTTACACTGTGGATCTGGTCCAGTTATTTCGGAATGAAGTAAATAATCTGAGGCTAAGACTTGGAGACGCCAAATTTTCAGATCTATTGAGTACTGTCGACGTTGAGACTATGGCAATGGCAAAAACATTTTTGGAGTAGTGGCTTTTTATACCCATTCAATTGGAATCCAGCGAATTCTTAACCGAATTTGGGCTAATTTTTTTTAAATTAATTTTGAATTTATGTGTCACTAAATTTTTGTTAATTCTAATTTCTAGTTATTAGGATAGTCGAATTAAAATATATCTGTAAGGTCGATTCGATATTTTCATATCATTTACTATATCTTGTCGTCATTTCGAAAATCACTGGAAATAAGTGTTTAGAGTATTTATCAAGTAAAAAGAAACGAGATTTCAAATTTTAAAATACGAATAAAGTGTTCTTTGTAATTAAAAATAGATGTGAGTTCAAAATTATTTGAATAGTTCGGAGCAATGGCTGATCCACCGTTTTGGAGGATAAGGACACTCCTAATTCGGATCGATGGTGGTGAAATGTGAGCCGTTTTTGAGACATAATGTATCCGTTTTACGCATGTAGGGAGCATTTTAGAGACAAAATCTGAAGGAGGTACTGGATGTGACGAAGGCGGGCGGGCGGAAGGCGGGTTTGAACTGATTTCCCAAGTGGAAAGCACTGCTTTCATCGGGTAAGGGAAAAGATTGGGAAAATAGAGAAGTGAGAGTGTCAAATCTTTTTGGGTTTTGTAGAGGAAGAGAAGACGTGTCGTATTTCCACCCGAATTAACCAAGAGATTGGCCAATTTGTCACTTCGAGAGGGAGAGAGAAGTTGAAGTTATACATATAGAGTAAAGGAAAATGGGGCGCTTTGGTAGTGTTTTAGCATCTCTTTCTCCAGGGAATGGAAAGCACTCAATTTGATAGGCGGAGCTGGGTTTGGGAGTTAGGGAAGGAATTCACACAAAGTTTTCTCTTCAATCTCAGCACTTGCTGCTCTTCTTCCTCCGTCTCCATCCTCTAACGTTGAAAAGTGTCTCCTTAATGACTCCACTTACTTCTTCTGAGGAGAGATCAAAGGAATGGATGGCAGGAAATGGGGACTCCTCTTAAAATTCTCTCTCCAAACTCACATTGTGTCAACCATTCCTTCTCTTCTGTTTTTTCGTCTCTTATATTTATTTTCCTTCCGTCTTCTAAAAACCTACAGCTTTTTTTCCTGTAGAATATCCATTAGTCTTTCACTTCGTTTTCCCAATCCTTTCTCCAACCACGAAAGCAAATCAAACTTTCCATCAGTTCTTGTTTTTTCTTCAAATATTATTCCACCCTTCATTTCCAAGAATATGTTGTGTACAATTTTTATAGCTCAATCTCATAATATAAATCCCACAATGAAATATAAAATTTATCTAGCCTTAATTTCCCTCTCTTCACAATAATACCAGCAGAACATTAATAAGTTCTTACTTTGTCGATTCCGAACTAACGTACAATTTGTTTCAGATTTTTTAGCGAGTTCAATACGAGATATATCTCTCGAATATAAAACTGCACTAATACTATCAAACTCATTGAAACACATCATATTATCTGGAATTCTCAGCCCCAAACAAGGAAGTTTATGCGACAGAATTTATCCCGCGGTTATAATTAAGATCTGATACAAATCAAACTTTCCATCAGCTCTTGTTTTTTCTTCAAATATTATTCCACCCTTCATTTCCAAGAATATGTTATGTACAATTTTTATAGCTCAATCTCATAATATAAATCCCAGAATGGAATATAAAATTTATCTAGCCTTAATTTCCCCCTCTTCACAATAATACCAGCAGAACATTAATAAGTTCTTACTTTGTCGGTTCCGAACTAACGTGCAATTTGTTTCAGATTTTTTAGCGATTTCAATATGAGATATACCTCTCGTATACAAAACTGCACTAATACTATCAAACTCATTGCAACACATCATATTATCTGGAATTCTCAGCCCCAAACAAGGAAGTTTATGTGACAGAATTTATCCCGCGGTTATAATTAAAATCTGATCACGAATTAGACAAACTTAATCAGAACTACTTTTGAATGATCGATGGAATGAAAATTAGTGATTAATTAAATTAGTGCTGAATGATTGTACATATATTCCGTCTTGCCCATGCAAGCGAGTCAACTTATTTCATTACATAAAATTAATTTAATCACTTCAATAGAGCGATTGAGAAAGAATCGAACATGAATAGAACTAAAGAGTAAAAGAAAAAAAGCAAGTCAGTTTCTTGAATCCCTGAGACAGGAGCAGATTGCATTAATTTCTTTGAAAGGATTTAATTAGGAGGAGGTAAGGATGTAACACAGCTTCTTGTTCTTCTCCATCCCCCTTCTGCCCTAACCCTTCAAGCCGAATAATTTATTCACAATTACTCCACAGTCACTTTTTGCTATTCATAATCAGTCCCCGTTCGAGTAATGACTGATCTCACTCATGAGCAATAAAACGAAATGACGGGGCGACAAAAATTAAATTGAAATGCTTTAGAGTTCTGACGCATTATTATGCATTGAAAATACAATGATGCAATGGAATGAGGTGCTGGAATAGAAATTATCTATTAATTGAAGGTGCTTGGACTTGGATTGACTGCACTACTGGATAGAGCTTATGACGTGTTGTATGGAATCGGGGAAATAAGGAGAAGTACTTTTGCGTTCAGTTAGTTATAAGGATGAATACGTAAACGAAAATGGTTATGCTCTTGCTCATTCCGTGCTATACTCCCTCATTAATCATTTTAAAAGTGCTAACCATTTTATAACCGGTGCATTTCACACGTCATCCTGGGCTCTCTGCTCATAATGATCTTTTATACAGTGAAGTGAGAGTTTATTAATGATGATTATAAGGGATTTACAAGCATCAATGCCCTTACGACGACTCCTTTTACTTCTCAACCATTTCTTCGCTAGACTTAGTCGACGAGCTCCCAGTCCTACGTAAACTCTCATGGGGCAGAGTGGATGTAACAAAGACAAGTCAATTACAATTTCATTAGACAGGATGAGTTGCCAAAATAAGTTAGGCTGCCGCATATTCCATTTGAAGTCTTTTATTATTCCTGATGCTGGAGTTGTAACGAGCAGAAGGAGAAGAGAATAGCAGTAAATAAGTAGCAATTGAATTGTATTGAAAAGGTGACGAAGTCTTGTCTCACTCATTCAAAGGATATTATTTTGAGCCACACTATTATTTAAATGTCTAGCGAGTTGAAGGATGCGGTGACAAATGATAAAAACACTCCCTAAGCGCGAGACTCATCCTAGGGTTTAATGCTTCATTAAGTCCAGAAATTTTTTTGACACGACAATTCAATTACGCACTTTATTTAGTACTTAATTCTTGAGTAGTTACTATATTTGGATTCACAAGACCCCAGAGATGCACCGCTACGCACACTTTATATATTCAAGATTTAGTTCTGAAGTACACAATTATTAATTTAAACTAAGATTATGTCCATTATAAACAAATCGACATTAGCCAAACCACTGTGAGCAATCATCTTATGCTGAACAGTAAACAACTCCCTGTCATTCGTTAAAGCGTTGTGATGTAAATGGTTCTACGTTTCAGTTATTATCGTTCACTACATGCCCAGCTATAACTTGCATACACATTTTACGTTAAGAAAAGTCGTTTATAAAAATACTTGTAATTTAACTAAAGACTCTAATTTATATCTTCCAATAATATGTACATATAGCCTAAATTATTATCGGAAATATATTTTTCTTATACTACAAGTCCGGTATAAAAATTCAGACATATTCACAAGTCGGAACCCCATGCTCGTCAGTAAAACAGACAAAGAGTATTGAAGATCTTATGTTTGCGATAATGCTTCCATTGAACAAACAACTATAATTCAATCCGAACCATTACACTCTCCGGCTTGCTGGAAATACACAGAATTACTGAAGGTAATCAACTGTGCAAGAGTACTTTTGATGGACTTGAAGAAACAAACATTTTGGGTAAATAATCCAATAACATTACAACTCTTCAAACCCGTAGCTTCCTAAGAAAGAACTCGGGTATATCTACTGATTTCACCAATTCTGTTCCATTTTATTCCATGTACGCAATGTTACATTTCCTTCACTCAATCTGGATCGTTCAAATCACTTGAACTCTAGACTTGGTCCTACCAAATAGAGTTGAATTACGTGAGTCTATTCCTCGATTAAGTTCATGCTATGGATCAATGATCAATAGATCTAAGTTCAGGAAAACTGTTCCAATTTTCTTCAGTTGTGCTTTCCTTTGAATTTTTTAGAGGTTGCTTTTAGGGTTTATTCCTTTACTTTTACTCGTTTTGGGCATAGAGCCAACCAGTCAATTCTAGAATACTATATTTGAATATGATTCTTACCCAAACTACTACGGCTATAAACTGCCACTTAAAAACACAAGTTTTACAAAAAATACTTGGACTGATAAATAGTACCGGTAATAAAAGTGTCAATGTTTAATTATTCTTCGTTGACTTCACTACTCAGTGTATCGAGTCAGTCTACTAGGTGTAGATTTAGCCAACAGAATAGAGTTCTTTAAGTAAGCTGGCTTGAAAAGTTACTTTCTTTTTACTCGTGAAAGCATTTCTTCATTTGATAGAAAAGCTTATTTTCTTTCCACTTTCGTCACAGCCATTGCCATAATACTCACGATTGCTCTATTCTGAGGACAATACAAGGGGAAATAAGTGGTTTTGGGGATGTTAATGATAATGATGGAATTAGTTTTGGAGGGGATGGGACTTGGAACATAGGAGAGTAGAGGCAGAATAAACGTGAAGAGTAATCGTAATAGAGGTAACTATAGGGTCATTTAGCCCTCTATTATTCCTTCCTCTTTTGTCCACTCATACACGAGGTTAGATTCGACTCTAGTACGTAGAAGTGCCGAGTAGTTGAACGTAATGTTGATGTTTGTATGGGACAAAGGGGTAAATACACATTGCTCTCAGTACAAGTACGTCATTGGTAAGGGTGACTATGAGTTGGATGAATTTACTAGAAAGAGCTCTGAAAATGTCATGAAATATCCATTAGAAGGCCGCAATATTGATTTTCTCTATTTGGACACGGGCAATCTCAAATAGTTTGGTGAAGAATAAAAGACTGGGGAGCTGAGTTTGAGGGATGCTTGTTGGCGAACTGGGCTATGAGCTCTTAGAACACAAAGTGTAGCCCAAATGACTTCCGGATCTCCATGACAGACCAACTACCATTATTCTCTATAACCCTTTGTTCCATAAAATACTAGGCATGGCGATTCAACAAATAAGCCTTAAAAAAGCTGACTCTTAACTTTATACAATTACTGATGCATACGGTCCTATTCAATCCAAGTGAGCAAATAAGTTATATTATGAAAACTTGAGCAGTTATAGACACAATTCGTTGTTTCCGACTCCCTGGTGGGACAAAAGAGTGTTTCTTCTCTAAAGCAGGATAGCTAGCTGATTATAGTATTTGGAAACACATTCATTCCCAAATGACTTATTGGATTAAAATGCATTATGAGTATATTCGCATTAGTTGTTTAGATTGTGTTCCAGGAATAAGTGGAGAACCATGCCATGATGTGAGTAAGTGCCCGGCAGGAGGAAACACTAATTTATCTCCTTGTACTTCATTTACATAAAGTTCCTATTTTAAATGTTAATCGGGCCACGACGGCAGAAAGGGTACTTTCGTACATGTGAATTTTGCCACTATTATTTTCCCTCTCATTATTCTGCAATCCTAGACTCGGTTCTCACATTAATAACAAATATTGTACTTCATTTACATAAAGTTCCTATTTTAAATGTTAATCGGGCCACGACGGCAAAAAGGGTACTTTCGTACATGTGAATTTTGCCACTATTATTTTCCCTCTCATTATTCTGCAATCCTAGATTCGGTTCTCACATTAATAACAAATCATTCCTCCTTGCTCTTTCGTTTCCTTTTCATAAATTTGCAAAATTTAATAGTTATTTATTTGAATTTGTTAATACTGATGACATAAATAGCCTTTGAGGATTAATTTAGAGTTAGTCGTTCCCTGAGCTGTAATATCTTTCCTCTAAGAGCAAACATTGTGTACTTCCGATATGCAGGAGTTGAGCCCGAATTGCAAATGATAAGCCTGATGTTTAAAGTGGCATACAAACAGAACCTGCCAGTCTTGTATGTGTTAATGACTTCCGCCCTTGAAAGGGATTGACTCTCTTGGGTATACTTTGACCATTTCCGTACATGCAATCAAAAACGCATGTTTTGTTGTAATGTAATACTCCTTTTTACATCCATCTGCATAGGCGTCTGTCCGGGTTATATTATTGTCAAGGTGGTACGTCTCTCCAATTCGGGTTGAATTTGTTCCCCTGTGCATGCGAGTGCTTTTATGTGAGAGTTGCCGCTTGGCTAAATGGAAATACAAGGGTTTTGCATGTCTCCTCGTCATTAGGGACGCCGTAAACGATTAAGAGCTATTCAGTGTGCCACTTATCGTGTGGGATCACTAGATTACTTTTTATGAGGCTCACGACACTCTCCTCTGCCGCCGCGCCAAGTAAATGGAGGCAATAACACATCCACTTCAGTTTCCAGTTTCTCCACCCTCCCTCTGTCATGTTCTACAATGGTGAACTCGACCCAAGAGACCCTGGGGTCCCAACAACTCAACAAACATCAAAAACCACGAAATTACCGTTTGAGTTGAATTGTAGTTTATGTAGCATTTCGCTCCTTTTACTCAACTCAAAATAACAATATAAAAACCAATTGATCTCCATCACTCCAATCATGTCACCCTCAATTCCCTAACGTAATACTAAATTACCCATACCCCTCTTCCATTCCCGCATTCCCTGCTTGACGGATTTTTGCACTTAAAAGGAAATAAAGTGTGGGTCGTGCGGACACGCCCTTTAATACTGTTCGGTTATAAGTTCGGGTAGAAATACTAAGCTTGTAATTTTTATATTGAGTGTGACGATATCTCATATTTCATTACACTTTTCTAAATCATAATATGGATCCTTAAGCTAAAATGACACTAAGGCTTGCTCA
>WJEZ01003001.1:0-11858 GCA_009869925.1 Thalassaphorura encarpata
AGGATGAATTGGTATTATTATTCTTACATTAACCAAGTACAAAAGTTGACCTATGATGAATGGAACAGATGATCCAAAAATAAGTGTGAGTTTCCAGTTTGTCGCAAGGGAAAAGAACCCTGCGACGATAAAACAGGAGGCATATTGAACAATTGCCCCCAATTTATGACCCATGCCTTCTCGCATTCGTTCGATGTCACTAAATTTGCAAGTTGAATTCACTTTCCAATAATACTGCACTTGAATTGCATGAATTGAACTACTCACTCTGCTAATTTGACGACTAAATACCCAGTTGGGCGCTTATCCAGCCATGAAAATTCCTGCCGCAAAACTTGATACAAAAATTTCTTTCGTATCTGGAAAACTTGATTTGTTCCGGCAGATTCCCAGCAAATTGTCTAAGAGAATTAGGCCTAAGGTACTTATTTTGAATTCAGGTGAGACGCAAAGGCAAATTACGTACCTGAACATACGAAGATATAAATACGACGAGACCAATCAGGGCGAAATAAAGCATGATCATGTATTCATGGCTAATTCGTTCATCATCTGTCATTTCCTTTGCGGCTGACGATAATCCAAATGATCCGCCAATGGAGCCAAATATATCTTCCATATCCACGGAAGGTTTTCGAGTGGTTAGGATCTTAGGACTAGGGCTCGTAGTGTTAGAATTCTTGACCGATGTAATTGCGAAGGAAGTTGATGAATTTGACACTTCTGAAATCAAAGTCTCACAAACATTACTGAAGAGAACAATCATGATTGGAAAACAGGCACCGTGGATCATAGCGAATATGAATCCGATCACAAGGAGTTTAATATCATTGGGTGTTGCATAATGAAACTACAGAATACAAATCATTATTAGAGATCATTAATTTATTTTGTTTTGAATTAAATGAAATACATACCATGTGTAGCAAATGCTTCAATTTAACAGCCCCTCCTTTCAAGACGTGAGCTTCTGATTTTTCATGATCACCATGCCCTTCGCCATGTTCAAAGGATTCAACAAGATCCTCTATTCCAGCTTCAGACTTTGGGAAAACTAATCTTAAAATGTTTTTTATTTTCTCCATCTTATTTTTAATTCATGGAGAGCAACGGCTTAATTTAGTCAGGTAGTCAGCTCTAAGCCGTACTAACACTAACTGTAACCCCAATACAGCATTGTAAAACAAATTAATTGAATTATAATCTGAAAACCACAAATATGTACCGAGATTATGCCAACCACCAGTATTTAACCAAATCAATTAATTAATTAACTCTACAGATTATGCCATCGTGCCTTTGTAATCTACAAAAGTGTGCGGTTTTAAGATTAGTGCATATAAACACGCGTAAGTTCCGGGAAATCATTGACAACTTTTTGCGCAAAGTAAAGTCTAGTTTGTATACTACTTAATTTTCCTTAGTAGAACCTACGATTTCCGGAGTAGAATTAATTTTATGAGTACTATCGATCCATTTTTTGCTGTTGGGAACGGGGTGTGGACAAATGCATTTAAAAATGTCAGAACTTGTAGATTTAGTAGATAGAAGTGGAATACTGTATTAGAAATAAACGCTTTTTTCTTAATTTAACTTCATACTCATTCCCTGATGAAAGTTGTGATCACGTTTTGTAAAGAATGGTACAAGCACTCTGCTAATCCATATTAAATGAAGTGAACACAACAATTTTATCCTGTTTCATTGCAAATTGATTTCTAATCTACTGTCGTTTTATAAATTGGACAACACCCCAATCACATCGCAGGATTATTTGCACTGCATTTTAGCTGGTATAAAAGAGAAATACGAGATAATCGTATTACAAGTGTGACCCAATTAAACGAATTTATTGGAGAAATCATCAACTAGCTGATCTCATTCTTTGACACTACATTTGACATGCAACTTAAAAGCTCAAGTCGACACAAGATGAGTATTTTAAACTTTCTCCAATTGTTCGTTATACTTTCTCAGATCTCATCAATTTTTATCGGATTTATTCCCGCTACCCAATCAATATCATTTCATCATTCCGTGGGACAATTCATGCAGGTTGTAATACTTACAGATAAAATTGAGGAATATTACAACGCAAATGGTAAATCCAAATTGTAGATTGTTTATAACTTGTACGTGAATATAAAATATACTTGTTTAGATAATCCTTCGACTGCGTACGCTATATACAAAATATCATCATTAGGAATTCTTAACAAAATGAAAAACGTTATTTGTGCTCGTGAAAACCTCGGAATAATCATCGAACCTTCAAATTCATCTTTCTTCATTGAATGTTTGAAACAGGTGATAAAAATAGATTCTGTATTGGACTATAATTTTTAACTAGTTATGATTTGACTAGATATGCAACTACTCAAGCTGCACACGGCGATCAGTAGCAGACTGGTCTCCATATATATTTCTAATTTGGCCAAATCCAGTCTCATCATTTGAAGGCTTTGAAGAAGACATAATAAACGCATACACCAACAGCTGTTCTCACTATGGGAAGAGATTTCTTTTGAATAACGAAATTTATGTGGTAACTGGTCCAGAGCCTCTTACAGCCGCCGCAGCGTATGATTTGTACACAATCCAAAATATGACAGTGTTTCGGAAAATAAAAAGTGACAAGGGTCTTCTACTGTTTGAAAGATTCCAGGGAAGAGTGGCCAGAAGACGGGATTTAATGGGTGCAAAACTTCGTGCTGTCGGAATGGTCAGTTTTATCAAAGCATCTACCATTCATAACCTGGAATTAACCTCGTAGGTATTTCTGCTGATAATTAGGAAATGGCAAGTGCCTTCCATACTGTCATGTTTAAAGAGGAGGATGGTGAGCTCAGATTACTCTCAGGGTACAATTGTGAGTATTTTAAGGCCATGATCAGGCCTTTGAATGCACGGTATAGCCGCAAATTTATTTGTCGTTTGTTTCGTTGTTAATAACACAAGATTTCTCTAGAGTCGTAGGTGTTCGAGGAACCGGTGTTACGAAATTGAGTGAAAATGGCTCAATCACAGGAATTGGGAAACAACTATTGGATGGGGAAGCAGATGTATCCATCATGCATTCAGAATATTTGACATATAGGGCAAAATTTTTATCATTTCTTCATCCTCATTACGAAAGCCCGTAATGAATTTTACAAAAACTTAGTAATTCAGTAAAGTAACATTACTTTATTCTTCTAGAATCACAGCATTCTTTAAGCAACCAGTCGCGACTTCAATTCGGGATATTTACGTCCGCTCTATTAAAACTGATTTAAGACTTGCAATAATTTTTACATGGATCTTTCTCGTGGCTTCTCTCGTTGCTATCAGTGTTGGACTGAAATATTCAAGTTCCTTGAAGAATCATCAGGGTGATCCGATTCCTGACGTGAGCATTAGTAATGCATTGCATTGGGGCTTCGCTGCACTCTGTCAGCAAGGTGAGAAATAATTACATATACCTTTACCATTAAGTTTTCTTGCATTGAAATATGTGTTAAATAGGTTCTACTATTCAACCTTTGCATCCATCAATGATAACTGGGGTCATTGTGAGTCTGGCATTTGGAGTCATCATTTGCATTGCATTTTCCGCCTCAGTAGTTTCTCAGTTATCCGTCCCAGTCGTTCCAATCAAATCATTCCAGGATCTTTTAAAAAATGATTTTCAAATTCACATCGAATAACATTACCCAATCAGCGAAAGAATATATGGTGGGTTCCTCAACTCATATTTTTCATGCCCAACATGTCATATTCAATTAATTTAAACACAGATCCATGCTGAAAAAACTGGAATACTTAAGCCAATACCTATTGAAGATAGGATGGTTTCACTTACTACAGCTACGGAACTCATCCCAGCAGGGCAATTCGCTTACTTGAGCATTCAAGATGAATTTTATTTAAAGTATCGGTGCTCTCAATTTCTCCAACAAGTTTCGATGCGAAATTATTTCATCAGTCACCGTCACTGCAGCGAAAAGCATTGGTCTCCCTGTTTTGTCTGGAATGTATGTGAGAAAAGATTCACCTTACATTGAATCTTTGAAATATTCGTAAGGAATCCAAATAAATGGATAAATTAAACCATAACTCAAATTGAAATTTGTCAAAATAATACAGACAACTAGAAATGAGGGAATTTGGGATTCACCACAGACTTCATGAGGATTACATCCAAAGATCTTCTCCCAGATGTCAAGCCATTCGGAAGCCAGAACCGCCGGACTTAGGACTAAATGACACGCTGACAGCATTCATGACTTTAATCATATTCGCTATCTTAAGCTTAACTGTTCTATGTTGTGAAATTAGTCTGTCTCGTCTTAATCTACGCTAACCAATTAAAGGTAGGGTTAAAACAAAATTTTACATAATAAAAGATGAGTACAAAACGGATGAAAATTTATTTTTTTAAAGATATTTGTCCTTGTGAGGAACATCAAAAAATTTAGTTTGTTTTCTTTCCTGCCCTTTCTTTCGATCCGTTAGGTTTGTTCGTGCCACATAATTTTCTGATAATAAAACTTCCAATTGCGTAAATTACGTAAAAAATGACAAACAAAATGGCCAAGTAAGACCCAATGACATCAATCGAGTGATATTGGAAAAAATTCAACTCCCTTGCAGCAGAGCGCATATGGACAGCTCCTGATATAATTTTAAAAGTAAGGATAAATCAAATTTCTATAAAGATAACATTAAGACAATTGATCAAACCTTTATGTCTCAATACATATTCAGTCCAATAGACCGCTCTGTCTAGAGGTTTGTCTGGTTGATCTTGAAAAACTTTTGATAAAGCTTTCGCCTTTCGATGAAATCTGTAGTAAAAATTTTCATTGTTTAATGTTAATTGAAAATATATTGATGGGGTTAAGACGTACGACTTACGATGGTTCGTTAAGAATACGATTAATCAATCGAAGAAATGTTTCTTCAGACAACTCGCTGTAATCTAAGGTCAATGCAAAGCCCGATTTCTCTGATTTCTCCATATTCAAGTTTTGGTCACCCATCATAGGAATTCCAAGAAGAGGACAGCCATGATAGACAGCCTCAGTTGTGCTCCCATATCCTCCATGAGTTATAAACATTCGAATCTTTGGATGGCCCAAAATATCTTGTTGTGGTAGCCATTTCCCGAGCTTGACATTCTTGGGCAAATCTTCCATTGTCTCTGTTTCCCATTTCCACAAAACTTTTTGCTTCAGTTTCCCAAAAACGTTGACCAAAGTTTTTCTGAGTTTCTCAGGCATTGTATGGGCTTGAATCGCAGAGCCCATGCTAAAGTAAATGAATCCATCTTGCCCTGAACTATTGACGAAATCTTCCAAATCCTAAGAAGAAATTTTGATTAAATTTGAAAATAAGGTATAATAATTTGCTATGCATACTTTGGGCAAATGCTGAGCAGGGCGACAATGCATGCCGCCAACTTCGATGATATCTGGCAAAAATGGTTTTGGTGGACTCAAACTAAAGTGTGAATTTGACAAAATGAGACTAGCATTGCTCAAAACTTGATTCACAGAAGGAAGATTAGGATCCCCAAGTTTCTCTCTGTAAATTTGTTCCATTTTTGGTTTGAACTAAAAATCCTGGATAATATTCATAGCACCCGTGACAGCAAAATTGACCATCCTTTCGTAGTAATTCATTTTATCCGTGAAAGGTAGAAAAAAGTGTGGGTTGAAGGAAGGGGGTGAAGGAGTTCCAGTTAACCAAGTATACATTGATGGAGCCGAAATTAAGTTGACAAGGAGTAACGTAGTGTTAAAATGATGAATGAATCCCATCGCACAATCATTAAAAAGTGGTTGACTAATTATCAAATCAAAACTTTCTTTCATTAGTTCCTTAATTTGAGGTAGATCATAGGTTCCGCGACAAAGTATATCAAAAGCTTCAATCATGACGAATGGGTTCATGGATTGTTTCTTTTCCTTCATTTCAAACATGTTTGGCATATCCTTCATATTCGTCATTGCATCAATCACTGGAATCTCCCGCACATTTTGGATTTCTTTTTTAGAAGGCGTGGGTGTCAAGATTGTGACTTGGTGACCACGTTTGGCCAATTCCATGAGTAAAGGCTGATACACAATGTTATGACTTTTTGTGGAAAAGAATGCGACGGAAAGCATTTTGTCCGAATTGACGGTGTGTGGTACTTGGATAATCGCGACGAGAAATATTGTGCACAGAAGAACAACATTGTCGCCGTAAATCACAGCCATGATTACAAATTTCAGAATTAAAAAATTGACAGTTGGTTCACCCAATAGTACACTTTACCGGCTTATTTCTCTGCATCTAATTAGCCGAATACCAAATCCCTAGTTTACTCCCGTGCTTGTGACTTGGAACACCAAGAGGTGTAAAAAATAACTAAACTATTATCTGTTTTTTGTAAAACTATTAATGAATAAACACTTGTGATTCCTCGTCCACATGATTTTTAACCGCACAAAAACACTTGACTATTTTTGACTGGCAATTTCCTCGTGACATGAAAGGATAGACTACATAGAGTACTGTGTAGCTTTGTTATGTAATATAAATGAGACTCTACTGTCTCTCCAGGGAAGGTTACTGTATCTTCATAATAACTTCCCAGGCACTTTTTTACATTATACGAGTGAATTGTGTAATATGCTGCAACCTGCCAATTGCATATCCTTCGTTATAAGACAACAACGGTGGTTTTGTATTTTCTCAACAACCATTTTGCGCTGTTTGACAAGAAGTTCAATCAGATCCATATTCATTATTCGTCATTGTATGTTTTTTATTTAATTAATTCACACAAATCATCAATATCAGTCTATTTTACCTGCCCGTAAGCTGTTTAACAAACTAATTATTTTTCTTCCCACGGCTTGGTTTTGGCTGTTTAGTGGACCCAAACAATTTTCGAAGGATGAATCTCCCAATACCATAAATTACGTATAAAATTGCAAACAGAATGGCCAAATATGACCCAATTACATCCAAGGAATGATATTGGAAAAAGTTCAATTCCCTTGCAGCAGAACGCATATGAACAGCTCCTGAAATGTTTGTGACAATTTAATGACAATTTAATACACTGTGAGGCAGCAATGTGAATTTTTCGTACCCTTATGTCTCATGACATATTCAGTCCAGTACACGGCTCTGTCCAGAGGTTTGTCTGGCTGATCCTGGAAAATATTCGATAGAGCTTTGGCTCGTTCTCTAAACCTAAAATATTGACATACGGTTAATACATGTAACAAATTCAGGAGACTGTTGTACCGAGTTCAAATCTTACGATGGTTCATTCAATAAGCGGTTAATTCCATTCATTAAGTTCTCTTCCGACAAATCTGTAAATTCTAGCGTCACTGCAAATCCAGCTGCTTGAGACTTTTGCATGTTTAGCATTTGATCTCCCATCATTGGAATTCCTAGAAGAGGGCACCCATGATAAACTGCCTCTGTTGTTCCTCCATATCCACCATGAGTTAAAAACATTCTAATTTTTGGATGACCCAAAATGTCTTGCTGCGGAAGCCATTTTCCCAATTTAACATTTTTGGGCAAATCAGGCATTTCCTCAGTTTCCCACTTCCACAATACTTTTTGTTTCAATTTTGCAAAAGTATTTATGAACACTTTTCTGTATTTTTCTGGCATTGTGTGTGCTTGAATGGCAGAGCCCATGCTAAAGAAAATGAATCCATCGTCTCCAGATGAATTGACAAAATCTTCCAAATCCTGTGAACAACAAAATTGGCTTGCGTACATTAAATATTACAGAAAATTAGTCTCACTTACCTTTGGCAATGGCTGAGCAGGACGACAATGCATCCCAGCAACTTCGACAATATCTGGAAGAAATGCTTTTGGCGTTCCAATACTAAAATGTCCATTGGATAAGATCAAACTCGCGTTACTCAAAACTTCATCTGGTGTAGGGATATTAGGGTTTCCCAACTTTTCACGATAGATTTCAGTCACCATTGGCTTAATAAAAAATTGGTCTATAACACTCATTCCCATATACGCTGCAAAATTAATCATTCTCTCTGTATAACTCATTTTGTCTGTGTAAGTTAAAAAGAAATGTGGATTGAATGATCTTGGTGCTGGAGAGCCAGTGATCCAAGTAAACATTGGTGGTGTCGAAATGGGCGTGATGAGAACTAGGGGAGCCTTAAAATGACTGATAAATCCCATGGCACAATCATTGAACAAGGGTTGAGAAATGACTAGGTCAAATTCTTCCTTCATGAGTTCCTTGATAATTGGAAGATCGTAAGTCTTTGTGCAAACGTCCCTTGTCATTTCAACTATCATGAATGGATTCAACTGACTACTCTTTTCCTTCATTTCAAACATGTTGGGCATTTTGTTGAACAATTCCATGTAGTCGAACGTCAGGATTTGTTTCACATTTTTGGATTCCTTTTTGGCTGGAATTGGTGTTAAAATCGTGACTTGGTGTCCCCGTTTGCCTAATTCTAAGAGAAGGGGTTCGTAAACAATTTTGTGACTTTTGCTAGACATGAAGGCAACAGCAAGAATTTTCTCAGATTTAACTGGTTGGTTTAATCCAGAGAATAAAGCCAAACACAAGAGGAGGGATCCTCCAGTCCACAAATGTGTACATTATGCTTTCGATATTAATTTCAATCAAAATACTGTAAGTTCAAAATTTCACCACAGACTCAAGGAACAACTGAACTGAAATGAAGAATTGTTTCACCTTTTAATACTATAACGTGAGCCTGAGTAATACAGTTTGTTAAATGCTAATCAGATATAGTTAGAGAGACCGTGCCAGATAGATAACAAAGAGGTTATGTAATAGAGGTATGTAAAATTAAGCGTTAGTCTACGAGAACTTTGGCGTACATGAAATTAATATTGATTTTACTATGTTTTGCATGCACCACAGTAATTCATTCTCTCTGGAGACTACCATGGTCAATAGGACATAATTAAAGTAGTTTAGGCTGCTTGATTGCTACGATAGAAAAGTTCATTCGAGATTTCATGTCAGAAATGATTTAGGCAAATGTTTCACATTTTCTCGAGAAAGTTATCTTGGGAAAGGTACATATGCTCCCAGAATGGAATGAAACAATTTTAGCAACCTTGTCAATTTATTTTCTTCGACTTTTTTGTAGTATTTTTGTTTGCACTACGACTGCTTGCTCCACATAACTTCTTTAAAATCAATCGAATTAGTGTAAAAAGTGTATAAAATACTGCAAATATAATAACAACATATGAAGCAACGATATCCAGAGAAAAGTACTGAAAGAAATTCAACTCCCTTGCAGCAGATCGCATGTGAACAGCTCCTGCAAATAATGAAACACATTGGATTAAAATGGCTGGAATTTCTAACGTGTAAATCGTCTCGTTTACTTACCTTTATGTCGCATAACGTATTCTGTCCAGTAGACAGCTCTGTCCAACGGCTTATCTGGTTGATCACGGAATATCTTGGACAAATCTTGAACCTTCTCGTGAAATCTGTAAGTTTAATATGACAAAATTATTTAACAGTTTATGAACTCTCAAGATTATTTTAAACTTACGATGGGTTGTTCAAAATACGATTGATTCTTTCCATCAAACTTTCTTCTGTAATGTCTACTAATTCTAATGTCAATGCAAAACCAGCAGATTCAGACTTTTGCATGTTTAACATTTGATCTCCAAACATTGGAATGCCTAAGAGTGGACAGCCATGATACACGGCCTCAGTGGTTCCACCATAACCCCCATGAGTGATAAACATTCGGATTTTTGGATGACCTAAAATATCTTGCTGTGGAAGCCATTTTCCTAGTTTTACGTTCTTGGGTAAATCTGCCATTGTCTCTGTTTCCCATTTCCACAGAACTTTTTGCTTCAATTTCCCGAAAACGGTGATTAATGTTTTTCTGAGTTTTTCTGGCATTTTGTGGGCAGGAATCGCAGAACCCATGCTAAAGTAAATGAATCCATCATCTCCAGATGAATTGACAAAATCTTCCAAGTCCTAAACAAAGAAAATCAGATTTATATTGAAGTTGTTCGCCATAATATTAAATCTTTACCTTTGGCAATAGCTGAGCGGGACGACAATGCATTCCCCCAACTTCAATCGTATCAGGAAAATACACTTTAGGAGGACTCAAGCTAAAATGTCCGTTTGACAAAATGAGACTTCCATTTTTCATAATTTCATCCACTGATGGGATATTTGGATTTCCCAATTTCTCTCTGTAAATTTTCTCCATCGCTGGTTTCAAATAATAATCTTGAACCAAATTCATTGCAGTCGTTATTCCAAAATTTAGCATTCGCTGGAAGAAATTCATTTTGTCCGTGTAGGCCAAAAAGAAATGTGGATTAAATGAAGGTGGGGATGGAGCTCCAGTCAAAAAAGTCAACATGGGTTGAGCTTGGATCATACTCAGAAATACGACGGACGTGTTAAAATGATGAACTAGTCCCATCACACAATCGTTGAAAAATGGAGAAGATATCACCAAATCAAATTTCTCGTTCAGCAAATTCTTGACTTGGGGCAAATCATAAGATTGTTTGCAGAGATTGCCAAAATAATCAACCATTGTGAATGGATTTATGAGTTCATTCTTTGCTTTTAATTCAAACAAGTTATCAAATCCCATGTCCTTTAGAGTCTTCTCATGGTCCAGGGTAACAATCTCACGAATATTCTTCACAGGAACTGGATTGGCCTTAACGGGTGAAACAATTGTGATTTCATGTCCTCGCTTGGCCAATTCAATCAAAAGTGGTTCATACACAATTTTATGACTTTTGGTAGAAAAGAAAGCAACTGAGAGAATTTTTTCAGAACGGGCGGACAACAATATTTGGCTTGCGATAAAAATTAACCCAAAAAATAAAGAACTACTAGAACTCAGCATGTTGAAGTTCGATTAAATTAATGAAATTCTCAACAAAATATGAAGTTTAGCTAAAAGGTGAAAAAATGCACCCCCGTTTTTTAGAGAATTTTGAACTACAAGAATGCAAAATGCATTGACTGAGGACTAGCCAGTTGCATTTATATGAGAGAGTTGACAACCTTTTCAAGATAAGAGGTATCGATGATAAAATAGAAGCAAACCGCGTGACAACTATAACACTTGAAATTCAGTTGGACTTTGACAGTAGTTTACATAAAGGATTATGGGTAAACAAACAACTGCTCTACATTCGGATTCCAAATCTCAGGAAATTTAATCTGGCTATGTTGAAAGTTCATATAACAATTAATTTTAGCTATAAATTAGCGATCCTTTGAAATTTCATTGATCTCTGCATCATCCCCATTAACTCCTTCTGATGTTATACAATAGTTGCAGGATTTTCTACAAAATTTGACCATGTAATTTGGATTTCTTTTACATTCTCCTTCTTTAGCGAGCGCAGGACATTTTTCATTTGTATCCAAACATTCTGGGAGCAACGGCTGTTGATTAACTGAAAATGAAAACGAGAAAAAATCATTTGTAAGTTTTCTGTACAAAACCACCCAATTCTCTGACCTGGTATATCACTTGGCTCATTTTCTCCTGGATTTTTGCATGTTCCACATGACTTTGCACAATACGTGTGCATATATTGTGGATATCTTTCACATTCTCCATTCTCTTTCCAAGCAGCACAATACTGATTCGCATCCATGCAGGGAGAATCTAATCAAAGAATAACAACGGATGAAAATAGCGCTGACATGAATATAGAGAGGTTAATGCACATACCACAAGCATTACAAGATTTTCGACAATTGACTAACATCCAAGTTGGATTCTTTGTACATTCACCTTGCTTAGACCATGGAATACAATGCTTATGAGAAT
>WJEZ01003002.1:0-11856 GCA_009869925.1 Thalassaphorura encarpata
TCCTAGCTTTCATGTGCTCTTTACAAAAATGATTTTTATTTTCTCATATATTGGGCCAATTTATTAAAAATGTATAATTTGTCCATCCAAAGAAACAAGTATACTTTATACAACTGACCTGGTGAACCCCGGCAGACATAAGAACACCCAGTTAATAAAAACTATATATTAAATCTCGAACAGTAATTGACGAAACATTATACGCAAAATTATTTTATTGAACCAAAGTGACCAAAAAGATCAAAAGTCAAAGTTACGGCTAAACCAACCAAATTAGTGGTTTTTAAAATAAGTCGAGATATGTTATATGGTATCTGTGACACTTTCTAACACTGTTCCGCTCAGAGCTAAGTCCCAAAAATGCTCAACGCCATGTTTTTTTAAGTATTCGCGCGCTTGTTCATCATTTTGAACATATTTAAATTTTACATCTGAAAAGGCTCGCTCTTTCGTCGTTCCTTCCCAAACTAAGACACATTTATTAGGTGTGTCCTTTTTATCTTTCACCATATCCTCGTCCCACTTAATCCTGTTCATCATTAATCGTTTGTATTTCTTTTGCTGCTTCGGCCCTCCTTCCATCACAATTACATTACATTCACGATAAAGAAGAACGCAACCAGACATGGTTAATTGTTTGGCGTTAGTCTCCACTTTGAACTTTTTCGATTGGTTAGACATGTCGTCAATACGATACACCGCCACATGAACACCGAGGGACGTATCTTCTTTGATTTTCTTCATTTTCTTCTCCTTTCGCTGTTCCGGTGTTAGTTTTCTAGACACATTCATGTCCTGATGAGTTTTCAATCGTTTTGCCATTTGCTGTCGGACATGGGCTTCAATTTTGGTTGGATCTTGCACTGCTTCTACTCCAAGAACTCTCATCAAATTAGAGATTCTAACTTTAGGTGCAGGGGGAGGTTCCAACCCAAGTCTGATTTTTTCTTGTTTCTCCTTCCAAGTTTCACGTCGATTTTGACGACGAAGTTTCTTCATTTCCTTCTTAGTAAGAAAGACTGGCACGTAGACGGGCTTATGAGGATCTGTGGGACATCTCAGCTGTGTGGGGTGCTCAATAAGATTAGTAATGCTTCCTTCTTTTACTGGAGTGTCATACGTTGCAACCTCCTTTGTACTATCTTGATCTTCCAAAAGCAATGAGTCCCACCACTCAACCTGGGGAATATATTCTGCTGATTTCTCAGCAGTGGATGTACCCGCCACAGCACCTGAAAGTCGGGCTAGTCTAGCAGCAGTAGAAATCCCTGTTTTTCTTGCCTTGTCTGCTATTTCTTCCTGTAGTCGGGCCAATTGTGACTGCATTCTCTGCCTGTGCGCCAATGCTACATATTTTCCAGGTTCATTAAATTTTAAAACTTTCTTGGTTCGTCCTGCCTTCATCGCCTTCAAAGCAGTAGTTGGAGCTAACCGGTCATCGAAATATTTATTTCGTTCTGCTTCAATGATTTCAGGCTTGTCTGGGAGCTGTTTAAAATCGGTTCGCTTATGTGCTCTCATATTTGCTTTTAATGTCGGCTGGTGCTGTGGAAAAAGTAATTGTTTTCCAGACATGTCAATTGCTCTACCTTCGTTGTCTAAAAGAAGGGGCACAGGTTTCGACGGATGAGCTTCATCTTGTGCCTCAAGTGTTCTCCCGAGAACACCAGCAGCAAGTTTACTCTGAATCTGAGCCTGAAGTTCAGCTAATTTTCTTTTCTTGTCACCTTCAAATGCTTCCGAAGGGGCTGCTGCTGCTGAAGGTCGTTTCACTCCTGTCATTGTGTTCGGTGCCATGGGGGCTAGTTGTGTTGGAACAACGACTCCTGGAGGGGGTAGTTTGGCTCCCGGAGCACCAGTCAATCCTATTAATGCTCTTTTCCTCTCCTCAATAATGCGTTGAGCATTTGCCATCATCTCCTTAATTTGGAGCGTAGTAATTTGCGGCTCCTCAGTTGGGAAAGGATCCATCGTCAGTCAGTGTTTTGTATACCTTTATTAACGAAAGTTATACGAATTTAATATTATACTAATCTTCAAAAACTCAAATCGTATGTATATTTCAAAAAAATCTGAAATTATTAATACGCAATTGTACTACATGACAAACACAGGATTAACTCACCTGCCCAAATATCCGGAAAAAAATATATTATCAGTTGAAGCCTGGACTTTCGTACGGTTACGGTTCGATCGGTTGCATAAACGTAGAGGATACGTTCGGTAATTTCCCCAGAAAGATAAAACCCGGTGACCTATAGTTGAACTCGAACACGAAGAAACAAACGAATCAATCCTTCTTAAGTCAAAATTTCAAATTTCGGGGATGTACATTCACACAGCGCTATCTCTGCGTGTAACTCTCACTTTACAAAGATTTGGGGGATGGGGATCCATGCAGCACAATTTTCTATGGCCTAGCGTTTTCGCAACTCACATAACGTAAAAATGACGTCATTTTACTCTTGTTCCCTTCTTTCGTCACAGGCACACAAACTCCCAACCTTGCCTACGGGGATGTACATTCACACAGCGCTATCTCTGCGTGTAACTCTCACTTTACAAAGATTTGGGGGATGGGGATCCATGCAGCACAATTTTCTATGACCTAGCGTTTTCGCAACTCACATAACGTAAAAATGACGTCATTTCACTCTTGTTCCCTGCTTTCGTCACAGGCACACAAACTCCCAACCTTGCCTTCCTTCAAATTACATATCCTTCCTTGCTGTTAGACTTGGATTCGACTCGTCTCGAGTGCATTTTCTATGGCCTAGCGTTTTCGCAACTCACATAACGTAAAAATGACGTCATTTTACTCTTGTTCCCTTCTTTCGTCACAGGCACACAAACTCCCAACCTTGCCTTCCTTCAAATTACATCCTTGCTGTTGGACTTGGATTCGACTCGTCTCGAGTGCATTTTTAGCTACAACTCTACAACTCGTCTACTGGATTACACTACACTGGCTAGGTTGGATTTATCTCATCTCTACATTTACCCTTGAATCTATAAATTCATTACCAAACCATTCCATACGGTACGGTGGTTCAGTTGAGCAGTTCCATTTCCATTGGTCCTTGACGAAGACAAAAAACACAATTTATTCGTCGTCCAGGATTTAATTGGTGGTCAGCAAGCAAAAGGAAAGTGAAAGTATTGGATTTGGTTCAACTGGCCAAAGAAGCGAAGCGTCCAGTCTTAAGTTTTTCAACGATTCATTCACAGATAAAAACGAAGGAAAACTTCTGAAGAATATTGTTGCACGATTTGCCATGTTTATAGGGAAATCCGAAGATTCAACTCAACTCTTCACGACTGTTCCTCTGCTCCTTACTAATGAGCCGTATTACTACACCTATTTGGTGAACAAAATTAAACAGACGATATCACCGACTTTACAAATTTGCCCAGTGCCAGAGTGCCACAGCAGCGTAGAAACTCTTGATCCGAACACTGAAAGACATTACCTCTTTTGATCATTGTTTACGTGTAGCACTCAATTGTTTGGTTAGGTAGAAACTGAAAGTTAACATATTTTTATTAGTGATATTATTTGATTTCATTGACTCCAAGTTGCTGGTCCCTGGACAGGATCCTTTGGAAAATTCAGAACATTTTATTTTTACTCACCACACGCATTCTTGAACTTGATTTGTGAGAATTTAAATTACTTTATCTTCGTACCCTGTGTGTATTCGTCCCTTATTTACACCCCCTATTATATTCTTCATCTTGACCTGTGTGGATAGTTCGGTGTTGGGAATATTAATATTGAACCCTCAATTCGACGTCCTAGTAATTCTTGAAGTATTAGTACCGTAAAAAACCGTAATCTACTAATATTCAATATGCCGAAGGGAGGTCGCTCCGGTAAGCTTGCTGCGGGGAAAGGAACACCAAAACGTGGAACTCCGGGTAAATACGTAATGATTAATGATGTAACCTTTAGAAACGAAAGCCGAACATTCTTCACATATTCTTTGTTGCTTTTCTCTCTTTTTCTTCTTCCATTTCCATTTCCTTTGAGAGCTAACAAAATCATGGCCTTGTTAAAAGGTTTTTGCTGATTGTAATGATAAGGAAGTGATATGATCAACAAATTTAACACTATAATTTAATTATAGACTAACGTGTGTGATTGTCTTTACAGGATCTAGATCTTCTCGGAGGAACGGGGCTGGAGTATCCGATGAAGATTCTGTAAATGGCGATACCGCCAGTGTCCTTAGCATGTACTCAGATCATGGAAGCATTGAAGATGGTAATGTTTTTACTGCTAATATTGTTACTATCCGCTTGTTGTTTTACGAAAGGCCGAATCTGAATTAACTTTTCATTGATCCCGAAACTTTTTTCTTTGATTTCAGTTTGCGAAAATGGAAATGGCGAGATTGAATCAGACGATGGTGGCAATGTTCTTTTATCACAAAGTCGTGAAGTTCTTGAAGAGAAAATTGCCGAAGGCATTGAAGGAATGACTGAGAAATCAGCTAGTGTTCGTACTGCTAGCCTAGCGAGTCTCATAACCATTCTAAGTCAGCAATTTATTCCTGAACTAATTATGGGACGAAAGGAAACTCTTCGTGATAACTTGGAGAAAATATTCAAGCGTGGACAACGAGCTGACCAAGGGCTTTCCGCCTGTCTAGTTTCGCTTACTGCTCTACAAACTGGAGCACTAGATTTAGACATTGCCACAGAAGATTTTGCAATTTTGAGACCGATGCTTGAAACTATCCTAAAGGACCATACCGCCCCAGGTCCTGTTAGAGTAAAGGTAAGCGAGCCGTCTAGACAAAATTCACAATCATTATTGTGGCATGCACATTACAATAACAATATTTAATATTTCAGTGCTGCCAAGCTCTGTGCTTGGGTGCATTCCTAGCAGAGAGCTCATTAGATGACATCAGCAATTTGTTGAGCATTCTGGAACCCTTGTTTGGAGCTAACTCCAAGAGTACCCTCGATGCTCATTTGGAAACGGCTCATGATGTGACCGCGAGTCCATCCAGAAACATTAGGATTCCAAAGACCAGCTGTTCCAGTTTGGCTTCTGCAGCCATTGCCGGGTGGTCTCTTCTCATTACTGTTATGCCTACAGAATTTTTAACACCGAAGGCAGGAAGGTAACATCATTATTTTGACTTGACTGGAAAGGAAATTTTCTAACAAGTTTCATACTATCAAAGGTGGCTGAGAATCCTGAAAGAGCTGTTGAATCAATCTGAATTGGAAGTCCGATTGAATGCAGGCGAGGCTGTTGCACTCTTGGTGGAAACTTGTGAGCTGGGTTATGACTCAGAAGAAGACACGGATGGCATTTCTTCCGAAGAAGACTCCGAAGGTAGTGATGGATCTATAGATCAAGGGCAGAGTGATAAGATCAACATGAAATCACTCATTTCTAAATTGAAAGAGCTGTCCGTTCAATCGCACAAATATCAAGCTAAGAGGGATCGTCGTCAGCAGCGACATAGCTTCCGTGATTATTTACACGCAGTTGAGGTATGCCACATTCCTCAATATTGCTAACCGTTTTAGAATAATTATTATCAGGAGTTTTAATGTGTAATTCGAATGTTAAGGATGGCGATGGACCTGGGCAATCTGTTAAATTTGGCAACTGCGAAGTTTTGGAAATTGACTCCTGGGTGAAGAAAAGGCAGTACGATGCCATTTGTCAGGTAAAATTAGCTAAGATCGATTACCGATTTTGTTTTGAATTTTGTGTTTTTGTATTTTGTAATAAAATATTGACTGGGTTGCAGGTTCTCGGCTCAGGCATGAATCGACATCTCCTAGAAAATGTCCTTGTTCGCCAGATTCTTGAATTAGGATCGCCCAAACCAAGTGCAGGTGACGGAGGAGCTGGTGCGAAAGCTGCCAAGAGCGAACGCCAGTACATGAATCAAGTCAACTTTAAGGCACGCTGTGTTTCTCGTGGAAAATCTCGGGATCAGCGAATGGCAAATCTTTCCGAATATTGACGACGTCCCGATTATAATCTAATTTTGTCTTAGCTTCTTAACACCCTCAAATTCTGTCTTAATGCGCTTAGAATACAAACTTCCATCATTTTTACAATTGACGTAAACTTAATGGATTTTTCAATTTCAATTTCTAAAACATTACGCTGTGAAAGAATTTGGGTGTATGAAAATGTCTGTTGAGATTTTAAACTCATTTATCTGCTAATTTGCTAATTACGAACGAAATTCACCCGACACCCGAATTCGTCATGATATGAATATGGTATGACATCCTTCGTATAATGTATATTATTAGGGAGGAATAGTAAGCAAATCGCAAATAAATAAGTTCGTACGTCATCAGTGGTTGAATTTCTAGCTCATAAGAAACTAAAAAAAACCCGACAGAAAGTCGAAATCTTAAAACTAGGACATCCGGTCAGCAAGGCTAAAATCTGCGTTGAATGAACCGCTTGATTTGAATGCTGAAACATGTGCACGGTGCACCGTACCTTGCCACGAGCTCTGATTTGATTTGGTATTAGCATTAAATCGTTTTTGGTGAATTTACAAAGTTTATCAAATTATTTATTGAGTCATGGGGAGGGTAAGGAATAGTGACCAAGTAACCCCATAGAGCAGGACCTTTGGTTCAAGCTAATAAAAAACACAAACATGGTAAACACAGGAGCAAAGGAATGCTTGATACCGAAGCACGTGGTGAGCTATTTGGATTTTATAATTTAAGTTGAACTTTCTTTAGACGTAAAAAACTTAAATGGAATTTGACAGGGAGAGTTGGATCCATATCTTCTATGGGGAAACATAAGAATCCTGTAAAAAGGTTGGCTCGTAGAAAACAAGCAGCTGCAATCAGGGACAAAAAAATTCAGGAAGTTTTGGAGAAGAAACGACAAACCGGAGGCATGCGAGGTGCACCAATTTCTGTAGGTCTGATTCCCCTTTCGTCCACAGGGAATGGAAAATTCATTCTTAACTACCTTCTGGAAAATTCCACTAGCTTTGCAAGTATTCTTTCACAGAGTGAGATTGCAACAAACATCAAGTAATACCTGTTTTATTACCTCCGTTAGTTGTTAGTTTTGATACTTAATTTTTCATATTTCATGGCGCAGGTTATCAAGTGGCAAGAATGTGAGCATTATGGTACCCCCAACAAATAATTTTTGGGCAGTTCTGGATACGTTGAAACTTTGTGATGTGGCTTTGTTTGTTATGCCGGTACTAGATGCGATTTCTGAAGAAGGCAAGACGCTGATTAAATGTGCAAAAGAGCAAGGAATATCGACACCATTTTTGGGTGTAACGGGTCCTTTTACTAAGGTAGAATGTAGAGCCTTAAAACTTTTATTCCTATTCTCGTGGAAAGGCTTGATTACTATTAATTGATATGAAACTGCGTGCTTTTAGACAGAGGAAAAAATATTCTTGAAGTCTATTGATAAAATTCTACCAGTGGAGAAAATATTCTCTTTGACGAACCCTGGTCAAATTTCTCACCTACTAAGAATGATAAGTGTCACGAAAATATCACTGCCGAAACAATATTCAATACGAGCGGCAATGCTGATTGAGAGTTACAGGCATCTCTACATTGATTCTAACGAATTGCAAAGTATAGTTCCCAACTATCAAATCAGCGGTGATCGTATGGATAACAACTTTTTGCAAGTAACTGGATATATTCGTCGACGGAACTTGAATCCTCGCCGTAGTGTTCACATTACAGGTGTTGGGACTTATCAGATCCTAAGAATAGATGTTACTTCGGCCAATGCTGCTCTGAATGATACGCATGATTGCCCACCGCGATACTTGTATGATTCGAATAATCCGACGAATGAAGATGGTGAAGAAGGTTCGGAAATCAATGACGATGTTGAAAGTATGTCAGTTGGGTCACATGATCTCAGTGATTCTGAGAGCGACATGGAGGATGACGCAGCTAGCCAACAAAGTCACAAGCGTGTTCCAAAGGGAACGTCAGATTATCAAGCTGACTGGTTTGAGAATTCCGACTCTGAAGGCGAAGGTTTGATCAATTCAGATGATGAATTTGAAAACAGTTCACAAGCCACACAGGAAGATGATGAAGACGAAATGGACTGGGAAGAAGAGCAGAAGCAAATGCGAATTTCTAAGGGTACTTTATCTCATTGACCTTAAATTTTTATTCTGTATTCAAACGTTATTTATTTAAGACAGAAATGTTATAATTTAGCTGCCAGAACTGAAGCAGAGTTTCCTGATTGGATTGACACACCTTTGGATGTGCCTGCTAAAGAGAGATTTCAACGTTATCGTGGTTTACAGTCCTTCAAGACATCACCATGGGATTTGAACGAGAATCTTCCAAAAGAATATTCCAAAATATGTCAGTTTCAGAATTATCGCCACACGTTTAAGAAATCCGTTACTGAAGATAAGGATGATGGGCCTGGATATATCCCAGTATGTAACACAATTACATTTAATTTTAGAATAGGGTTGTTAACAAAACAAATCTGTAAATATATTTCACTATTTTCTATCTTAGGTTGGTCAAAAAGTGGTAATGATTTTAAAACGATTGGATAACTTGGGGCCCACAATTTCTCCTGGAGAATGTCAGCCTGTTGCTCTGTTTTCGCTACTTCGTCATGAAACTCAGATGTCTGTGCTGAATCTCCATTTGAATGTTAATGAAGCCATAAAGAATAAGGAAAATTTGATATTTCAAGTGGGATTTCATCGATTTCAAGCCCAGCCGATCCTGAGTGAAGTTTCACCTGGAAATAAACACAAGGTTTGCTCACAACTATCTAGCTTGAAATATTTTTTAAAAATATTATGATTTAATTTTTACGTCACAAAATATTAGATGCTTCGTTTTGCTCAAGAGAACATGAGCTGTATGGCGACAGTTTTTGGACCCATAGTATTTCCTGTTTCATCAGTTCTGACTTTCCGGGCATCTAAATCTACACTTGTACGTATTTCATTGTTAAGGTCTTTGTTTATCGTAAATATGACTATAATTTGCTATTTTTATTAAAGGGTCACGTCGGTAGTGGCTCACTTTTTTCAATTGATCCAACGAGGATAATTGTAAAGCGAGTATTGTTGAGTGGTTATCCGTTTCGGACCCACGGAAGAAAATCAACTGTCAGGTTTATGTTCTTCAGTCGTGCTGATATTGAGTGGTTTAAGCCAGTTGAACTAAAAACACGCTACGGAAGGCGAGGCCACATTAGAGAGCCTCTGGGTAAGTCAAACTTTTATTCAAGTCTTAAGAAATAGTTTACGATTTAATTTTAATTTGGAATATTAAGGAACTCATGGTCACATGAAATGCATATTTGATGGCCCCCTGAAGTCGCAAGACACTGTTCTCATGCCGCTATACAAACGAGTTTTTCCAAAATGGAACTATGATGAAAGAGTGCCCGTGTTTTCAATTTTTGATAGTTACATTAAACTCTAAATTAGAATTCTGATGGATTGTTACTTACAATACTGTTAAGTATTTAATAAAATCGCGAAAGCGTATGAAGTGTTTTTTCTCCACGTGCATGATCTTGTTATGCCACGCAGTATAAAAGTCAGATTCAACTAGATACTTGCTTTCGTTTTGGAGTCATACTGTCATAGCATGAATTTAAATGTAGAAACTTCTCAAGAAATATTAGCCTGGCTTAATTCTGAAATTTTTCGAATCTACTATCATAGATAGATCCGTACTACGCATGTTGATTACAGTTCAGCTGTACACCTTCATTTTCCTCACTACTAGTTCTTTGCTAACAAGAACTTGGTGTCCTAATTCAATTTGCCTTTCTAATTTGACTGCAAGAAGGATTTTTTTGCTTTGAGATATTGCCATCCCTTTCAGCGCACCCTTCCTTGTACCTTGTTACGTCCATGTGCTTTCAAGCGTTAAATTTTTCAGTTCATTTTCTTCTGGTATGTTGGGAGGAAACAATGCCCTTTTCATGTATATTTCCATTTCCACTCCGAATGTTATGTGTCGCTGAACCGAAATGCAAGAACAATAAAGAAGGAAAGGAAGATAATAAAAGAAGGAAGAGACAAGACTTGGGTGTAAGCACATGGAAACATTGACCCTTCAAAAGATCTTCAAACAGATTTGGGTGCATTCGAGTGAAACACAATGACAGTTCTTTCTGACTCAGGATGAAGTTTGAAGGCTAGGAGAAAAAAATGTTAATCCTATTTATTGCTCGGCATTGTTGTATCATCTGGTCTGTTGGTGGTACTAGAGATGTGGAATGCCCCTTCCCAAGGTGGGAAGAAATTAGTCTGCAGATAAAAACAAGAGACTTGATACATCTTTTACTTTTGTGGTGAACTATTAGTTTTCAACTACTGCTCGGTGAAGAAGCACCGATACCGATCGAGCTCCGAACTTATTAATTGTGAATGTATCTTACGATTTATCTCAACAATGCCAACTTGCATCTATTTTGTTTGTATTATTACTGTAATAATCTTCGGTCAATCGATACATTGCATACAATTAAAATATGTGTGGGGAGATGCCATGGATGATCCTTTAGCGCCGGGCCCTGACGGTGGTTCTTATCCTTGGTAAGGCATATTGTGAAATCCGGGGATAAATTAAGGAGTAATGTTAAATGTAAATTTAACTTACTATAATATTTGGTGAATGTTCATTATCAATTCTTTTTGGTTTTATGAAGGGATATGGCTTCCAAATTTGTAGCAAAGCAAAGAAGTCCAAGAGGGTTTGATTTGTTTGGAGAAAATAAGCCATCACAACATTTACTTTCTCCACATGAGACGCGTAAAATCTTACTAAACAGTTTTGAAGGAGCTTCTATGCTGCAGACTGAAAGTACAGCTAAAACAATCGGCGGGGAGAACACAAGTCCAAGCAGACAAGGTCGTAGCAATTACTTCAAAGAGTTCAGGGATGGGGAAAATGAGAATAACAATGCCAATTGCGAAAGTGTTCCTTCCCGACTATGCCCAGCTACTTACAACACAACTGCACCCCTATACGGTGTTTCATTAACATCAGGTCGTCCAGTTACCATTGTACAAAAATTTCCAGACTTGCTACAACAAGTCGTGTTTCAGGTTTGCAAGTAAGTGGAATTTGATATTAAATCCAGAGACAAAACTAATTGAGATTCAATTAAAATAATTTAGGACAGAAAAATGTGATTTACTCCACGGGGAATGTGTTCAAAGTTACCTTCCATATTTATTTCTCGTTATCCCTTTGGGTCCAGTAACATTGACAGGTGAGAAACGCAATTAAATATTCTCCGAAATCATGAACGATTGTTAAGCCCATAACTTTCCTATTAGACTATTATTTATTTTAACAGGGCAAGACTACATACTCATCGAAAGTGGATGTGTCTGTCAGCCAAAATATGCCAGAAAGTACGATGCTCCGCCACCTCTTCCATTTGTTCAATCTATCCGATCTTAATTTATTTGATTCATTTACTAAAAACTTCGGAACTTTTTAGTCTGATCGCCCAGAATAGTAGTTTAAGGTGTAACCGAATCGTTTGCCATTATGGACAATAAAATAGGTGTCAAATTTTTTAATAAACGTGAGTTTGACTTGATTCCGGTTTTTTAATCATATAAAAACAACGCATCAGGATTCAGGAAGATGAAGCACACATAAGTACACAGATAACGCTAACGCAAGTTTCTGTTCTCGAATCCGTTGATAAGTCGAAAGCTTTGAATCGCCATCTAACCAATGGACTTGACTCGAGTAAATATTTTTTGTGATGATTTTCTTCGCATTATTAGTACACGGGACGGGAGTATTCTTCCTTGTCTAGATATTACATTGACATTCCTCTGTGTTCCATTT